>JAJKFI010032871.1:7777-19936 GCA_029204185.1 Lerista edwardsae | reverse complement strand
TATTATTATTATTATTATTATTATTATTATTATTATTATTATTATTATTATTACTGGAATTGGCCAATATTTATTTTATTTTATTTATTTATTTAAGAAATTTCTACCCCGCCTTTCCTCTGCCAAGGCAGATGTCCACCCTTTTTGATCAGGTGGGTTTATGGGTTTGAGACACTGTCATCTCTAAACATTGGCTCTCTTGTTTGGTTGCATTATGAAAATCTGCAATACAGCTCTTCTTTCCAATCCCTTATTTTACCCATTCTTGGGAATCAAATGTCATGAAAGCACTGTGTTCCACATGCAGAGGCGTTTCTACAGGGATGGCAAAGCTCTAAGTTTTGCAAGAAGCCTTACCCTGTCGTGTAAATCCCTCCTCTCCCTTGCTGCTGTAGCCAGTAAGCAACGCCAAGATTGGCTAAAACGGTGCAGGAGAGGAGTAATCTCCACTGCACGGTAAGGCTTCTTGCAAAACTTAGAGCTTTGCCATCCCTGTAGAAACGCCACTGTCCACATGCCAGGTTTTGAATTAACAAGAGCCAGTATAAGCAGAAAAAGATGGTTGCCTTGAATAGCAGCAGCCATGCTGTTAGCACCTTGTTTTCAAAGGAGCCATTGCAAATAAGGGTGAGAGTTATGATATACATTTATAGTTCTGCTTTCATTCTGTTTGTAGCGGGCAGCATCTGTGCCTTCCTTTTGTCCTGCGGTTTTATGACTCCCCACCGCAGATCCTGCTTTTGATTTTCATCACTACAGTCCTTTGATGTTTGAAAGCTATGAAACGCAGCCCTGGACATGTTTAGATGGAACTCGACAACCTGCATTGTTCCTGTTCTTGGGCTGTTCCACAGAGAAGCATCACAAGCTGCAGAAGTAGGTTTCCTTTCCTGGAGGGCTGCCAGCGACTAATTGGCCTTACTCGCCAAATTCATTATGACCAGTCTTGTCGTATTTGTAAGTTGAACAAACTATGAACATCTGCGAGCAATACGGTCAAGGCGATGGGCTCGCTATGTGGTCCCTTTGCATCAACCCATCGCATTCCATTTGCAATCAATATTTATTTGTTCTTTTTATGCAGTCCGGAGAGGAAAATGTTGCTTCGGGATCGTTTATTTGCTCTTCTGTAAAAATGGGGGAAAAAATTAAAAACCATTCTTTGAAAGTCCAGACAGGAGGCCTTAGTGGCTATAGGAGACACCGTGGCCTTCAGCACTGAGGGGAGGGGGGACACCTTCCTCAAGGGAGTGCCACTGGAATGAGCAGAAGAGCCCAGACTTTGTACTTTATTCATGTAAACATTCAGAGCATCATCACTGCCAACATTTACCTGGACATAAACACTAAGACTGTGATCCTAACCTGGAATTAGGCCAGCACAGTCGGGCCAGCAAAGTTTGGCTAGAACAAGGGACACTGTAAAGTATGTTTGGACCACTCTTGGAGTCAGAGAAGCCGGCATACAGACATGTGCAGTGGTGGGATTCAAATAAATTAACAACCGGTTCTATGACATCATAGCCGGTGCAAAAAAAAGCCCGAAGCCAGCCGAGGTAAGCAAGTGGGTGGGGCCCAGCCATTTAACAATTGGTTCTATATAACCTGGGCGAACCCCCTGAATCCCACCACTGGATGTGTGCCGTCCTCCCTGACTCTGAGAGTGATCCAAATGCACTTTATAGTGGCCCTGGTGCTGGTCAAACTTTGCTGGCTTTATTCCAGGTTAGGACTGCACTCTTAGTGTTTATGTCCAGGTAAATGTTGGCAATGATGATGCTCTGAATGTTTATGTGGATAAAGTACAAAGTTTGACTGGCACAGGGGTGGTTCTGGGAGGGGGGAAGGTGGGAGGGAGGGAGGGAGGAACAGGGTGGGGGATGAGCGTTCTGGGAGGCGGGCCAGCCCAGGAGGGTGGAGCCCGGATGCGGCCATGAGACTGCATCCAAATTCCAATCCCTGGCCCGCAGGACCCCGATTTGGGCCACGCAGTTGACTTGGATCTGTGCCTGTTATACAGCGGGTGCAGATCCAAGTAGCCCATTGGGGTGGCAGGCGCCTAGCCCAGGGCAAGGGGACAAATGTGCCCTTGCCCCACGGAAGCTCCAGCTTGCTCCCAACCTGTGCTGGATACAATGCAGAGCCGCCGGCCGGCCTGTTCCAGTGCAAGTTAGGATTACGCTGTAAAAGTATTGATTTTCTTATAGTTAGCATGGGAGAACAATTGTCCCTGTTCACCTCAGCATTGTGCCCCCTACTGGCTTTAGATAAGTCCTCACTGAATAGTTTCAGCTTTGCTGTGATCCAATTCACGTTATGCTTGGGGAAAATTTCTCGGTTACTTTCCGTTCATCGTTACTGCAGAGAGACCACAGTGGAGTGAAGATGAGGGCTTGGCAGATAATCAGAATTAGCTGTATTCCCGTTGATCCAGAATAAATCTCCTGTGTTTGTCCCTTAAGTACCAAGATGGGAAGTTGGAATTATTCTCCCACGCTTGCAGAGAGCCTAATAGACCTCTCGGGAGCCAGATGGTTACAGCAATTAGTAATGGGATTGGGCCTTTCACTTCAAGGCTGTTGCCCGAATCCTCCATCCTCCTCGGCCTTGAAACTGCTATAGCTTAGCTTGGGATTATTTCCTAGGAATGAGGTCCACTCGGTGCTAGACGTGACTTGCAACAACCTGCAGAAGTCCCTCTTCACATGGTGTCTGTTTACGGTTGCTTGCAATGCGGGTCACGATCAGTCGGTATGTTGGGTCGTTCACTGTTCAGGAATCCACCTCCTGAATTCCACGAGGATTTGGCATGGTGCGTTTCCCCCATGGCGTGTGGAATGTGTGCAATGTATTCATGTGGGACCCAGCTTTGAATTCCATCTTGCTTCCTTCCCAACAGGTGGTCCAATTGCCAGGGCATCAAAGTGTCTGCAGACGGACTAGCATTCACTTTGTCTTTGGTTGTGCTTAGCAGGACTGGCACAAAGAAATCTTGCACCCAGGGAGGGTGTCTTTGCCCTTCGCAGAGCTGGTGACATGTTGCAATCCAGACACGATGCTGTTTACTACCTGCAGGCACAGAAGCAGCAGGTGTCAGAATATCAGTTGCTGGGAAGCATCCATGGAAAAGGGCTGTTGCCAGCAACCTGGGAATGGTGGAAATTAAGGAGCTCTTTAAAGGTAAAGGTTTCCCCAGGACCGAATGGTCTAGTCGTGACTGACTGTAGGGGGTGTTGCTCATCTCCATTTCAAAGCCTGTAGAGCCGGCGTTTTATCCGAGCAGAGGCGGATCTAAGGGGGGGCAAATCTGTAAGTCTTGCAAGAAGCCTTACCTTGCAGTGGAAAACACTCCTCTCCTGCACTGTTCTAGCCAATCCTCACAGGGAAAAGCCACATCTTGGCGTTGCTTACTGGCTACAGCAGCAAGGGAGAGGAGGGATTTACATGACAAGGTAAGGCTTCTTGCAAAACTTAGAGATTTGCCCCCCCTTAGATCTGCCTCTGTGTCCGAGGACAAGGACAAGCTTCCATGGTCATGTGGCCGGCGTGACTATACACCATTGCGCACGGAATGCCATTACCTTCCCACCGAAGTGGTCCCTATTTATCTACTTGCATTTAGGTGCTTTCGAACTGCTAGGTTGGCAGGAGCTGGGACAAGCAACAGGAGCTCACTCCGTTGCGCAGTCTTGAACTCCCAACCTTCCGGTCGGAAAGCCCAGCAGCAGCGGTTTAACCCACTGCACCACCACATCCCTAGAAATGGAGCTCTTTACCTTTCCTTAAATCTCTTCTTACTAGATAGTGATTGTTCCTCCTTCACATTGATGAGCTGGAGGGAGAGCCATTTTAAAAAATACCTGCATGTCAGGGTGCAATCCTAACCTAGAGTTAGGCCAGCACAATTAAGGCAACAAAGTTTGGCAGGCACACGGGCTACCTTAGAGCTCAGAGTCAGGGAGGGTGGTGCACATCTGGCAAAAACTGAACTGGTGTGCTTTGATGCCTCCCAATTAAATCTTCTTACCCCCTGCTTGGTTCTAGGTTTTCTGATGCTTATTTTTTTCATTTTGTTTTCCTGGCTTTATGGTAGATTTTTAATTCCTGCATAGAACATTTCTCACTGTAGGTGCTTTGGGAGCCTCGTTTAGCTGGGAGGCAGGTTTGAAACAGAAGCCATAATTTCTTCTGAAAGTCCGGTTAGAGCGAAGTGAATGCAAAATTGTACAGCTGATATCGTTTCTGCCAAGTGTTTGGGAATTAAATAAAGCTGTCCTCCTAAAAATAAATAGCTTCCCATTTTTGTATTCCAGATGCATTAACAGTGCGATCCCAGGAGGCCCCAGTCAATAGCACACCGCTCCTGGGGCATTGCGGGGCTGTGCAGGGAAGTGGATTCCATAGTGCCTTGTGCTAACCTGCTGCCTGAGGCAGCCTCCCCATTCAGCCCCATAGATGAGCTCGCCTTGCCTTGGGACCAGTGGTGTCATCTACAAATAAGGAACGGGAACGCTGGGCGGGACTTACGCATGATTGGCTGCCCGCCCGTCCCGTTCCGCGGCTGCCCTGGCCTCGGAGGGGGGTGCCTGCTCGCCAGGGGAGACGGGTGGGGGGCGCGCCGGAGCCTGGGCGAGCAGCGGTGGGGCGCACAAACTGGGGGCAGCCCCCCCCTGAGGCCAGGGCAGCTGCGGAACAAAATGGGCGGGCTGCCAATCACGCAGAAGTCCCGCCCAAGTCCCGCCCAGCATTCCCGTTCCTTGTTTGTAGATGACACCACTGCTTGGGACATGAGGCAAGCCCCCTCCTTCCTCCCCTTCAAAGGGAAACAAAAAAACTGTTTCATTCCCGAGGGCGTTTAATACTTGAATATGATTTGATTTTATGCTGCCTCATGAAGGTTTTCATTTCTGATTTTTACAGTTCTATGGTTTTGGTTTTGGTTTGTTGTATTTTAATTGATTTTGTATTGAGAGCCAGGATGGTGTCATTACTACACCATCCTGGCTCTCAACACAAAATCAATTAAAATTGACTCCAAAAGAAGCCCAATAAGTGGGCTATTCTCAGGTGCTGTAACCAGCCTCTGAGTGTAGCCCACTAATCTACTCTCTTGCACACCTCTTCCCACTCATGTCATGAGCAGAGAGGAAGAACTTCTCTGTTTGTGTGATGTCAGTTAGAATTCAGTCGACACGCTTCCCTCCAAAATGATTTCTGATTCTGGCATTAGACCTGGAAGATCCAGGTTCAAGGCCCTGCTCAGCCACGAAGCTTCCTGGGAAGACTTGGGCTAGTCGTTCTCTCTCAGCTTCACCCACCTGGCAGGTGGGGACAAAAAGAAGTAGAAGGACCACGTTTCAGGAAAGAACCACCACTCTGAGCATCTTGGCGGAACAGCAGTATGAATACAATAAACAAATCTGCTATACCAGTGGCTCTCAAACTTTTTAGCACTGCAACTTTTTAGAATGACAATCTGTCTGAGACCCACTGGAAGTGATGTCATCAGTGATGTCATGCAGGGGGAATGCGGGGGAACTCAGTTCCACTAGTTTAAATTAGGGCTGACTCCGCCCACTTCACTCTCCCCCTTCCCCCCTCCCCATTCCTCTGCAAAGAGCTTTTCTTCTTGGTTGGCCACCCTCTCAGAGGGTTAAAGGGAGCGACTCCGGATTCCTAGGGGGGCGAAGGCAGTGATGTCATTCAGGGGGAATGGACCAGAACGGGCGTTCCGGATCCTAACGGGCTCCGTGGCTGGTTCCGGGTTCCCGACAAGTGCCAATCAAAAGGGAGTTCCTGTTCCTAAATCATTTGAATGACACCACTGGATGTCATGGCCAGAAGTGCTGTCATTGTGACTGCTGCTTTCCTGACACTGCCGAAATAAATTGGGTTAGTTCCCAGGGCACCTTCCTAGGCACCCTGTAGCATCGACGCTATGTGGTCACGTCAACACTACACGCAGAGCGCCTACGCAGGGACACCAAGCAGCACCCCCCGTGTCAGTGCTCTCACTCCGAGACTGGCCCTGCAAGCAACCTCCCTGGTGGATCGTGCCCTAAATAATTAACTGCACAATTTCATCCATGCCTGAGTTGCTCCATGAAGGTGAATCAGGCCTGGGAAGGGGGTTAGGATTTGGTATGCACAGCCATCGATTCTGCCCCCCCCCGGATCAATCCACTCTTTTTCCTGCTTCATCACCACCCCACTCCAGCAGGTGTCTGTGGGTCCGCCAGAGTGCAGGAGGCTGATGTGGCCTCCCTGCCAGTGGACCCACTGCGCTCATTATAACATGCTAATTGCAATGCTAGCAGAAGAGGGGGGGGATACAGGCTGTTCCCAGGAGAAAGGCCTGTTGAACAGAGTGGGATTCTGAGGGAGACATGGGTACGATTGTGCTATTCATGCGTCAGAGTGTGAAGATGAGAACTGCCGAAATCAAGGCCCGCTGGGAGAAACCACAAAGCTGCACATGCAGATAAATTTCCAGAACAGGTGGAGAGCCAATGGACACACAGGAAGGCTCTTCCAGATGTTGGCAGCTGCTGCTGGAGAAGCCTTTGCATTATATATATGGGGAGGTTTTTGAGAAGCAGTTTAGACTTGAGTGGGTTTGCGGCTTTTCCCTTAATGCTGCTTTGGAATGTCCAGTTATTGCTGAGTCTAAAGGCGCAATCCTAACCTGGAGTTAGGCCGGTACAGTTAGGCCAGCAGAGGGTCACCGTAAACTATGTTTGGGCCACTCTCTGAATCAGAGAGGCCAGCACACAGACATGCGCCATCCCCCTGATTCTGAGAGTGGTCCAAACACGCTTTACTGTGGCCCTTGTGCCGGCCAAACTTTGCTGGCCTAACTGTGCCAGCCTAACTCCAGGTTAGGAATAAGAGGCCCACCTCCTGCCTAGCCCTGCAGCTCAGATTCTCCTCCCTTGGCCAGGGCCACACAATTTTCTTGCAACCAGAGAGGTCCGGTGAGGTCCAAGGCTTGGGAGGAACAGTGCATGGTGTTCCCCCAGTGATCTCACAAAGCCCCAGCATCTGTGCAATCACAGCAGAGGCTGAGTTGCTGCCGCCACAAGCTCTAGTCTCTTGGAGAGACTTGGAGTCTTGGAGAAGTGGCAGCTCAGCCTCCACTTTGCCCAGAAACTGGGCAGAGCGTGTGCATAATCACAGGAGAGGCTGAGCTCTCCAGACAACAGAGGTTCTGCTGCTACTTCTTCCTCTGTCCGTAAGTCCCTGCTTGTAGCCACAAAAACAGTAACAGAGCTGATTTATTTTTTTTTGGCTGTAACTCCAGACTGCACATTCTTGCACAGCTATAATCAAATGCGACCATAAATCAATTTTATATGCATGTACCTTCCCATCCAAGACTGCTGTGGACTAATAGGGATGAAGTATTGCCATCCTGATTATGGGAGGGGGAGCAGAAAAAGGGGGATGAAGTCACCTCTTGTTTTTGCACTGCAAAGCATGACCTTGTCAAATGATGTTTGCAATGCCTAGGGATGGCTAACACAGGCTGAAGTCCTAGGCACATATTTTCAGTTCATTTTATATGCATGTGCCATTCTCCACACCTCTTATCACTATGATGCCATTGCAGCCTCACCCCATCTACAATATGGGGATAATAATACTCATCTTACAGATCACTGTAAAAAGGGGCACAAGAAGGGTTAAGCAATTCCCCTCCTACCCACCTGTTGCTTCTCTTCTATAACACCCCCAAATTTTGCATATTTGGCCTCTCACCAAACACAGGGCACAATCCTAGATTGCGCCTTGGGCTGACGCAACGTGCCTGCATTTGAGTAGGCGCAGAACCAAGAAAATTCGTGTTGGGTTTTTCGCTTGGGAGCAAAGGATATGGCAGTAGAGTCTACCGCTGTGTCTGCCCCCCTCCCAGGCCCAGTCCTCCCCTCGGGTCCCCCTCCCTTCACCCAGTTCCTCCCCTTCCCTTCCTTTCCCCTGCCTGCCCCTGTCCTGAAAACCCGCAATGCCAGCATTTCCCCCCCCAAACCCACAACACTCACCACTACCAGCTGGTCCTCCTGGCACTGACAGCACAATCCTGCCCTGCCCGTTGCGCCAACGCTAAGTCATAGCGTCAGCGCGACATCATTAGCGCTGATGCGGGGGCGCCAAGCGGCACCCCTGCGTTGGCTGTAAGGCAACATGACCGGCGCTGCAGGCAGTGTCGGTCCCATTGCTCCCGCGCAGTGCCTCCCTCACATCAACTGAAGCCGGCCGGCACGGGGGAGGCGCCCTGTTGGGGCGGGGTGGGAGTGGGCGGGGGGGGGAGGGAGGTTCTGGGCAGGACGAGGGCAGGATGTGGGTGTGCCGGCCCAGGACATGGGTGGGCTCTGCATTCAGCCATAAGGCCGAATCCTAAACCCGATTAGGAGGTTGTGCGCCCCAATTTGGGCTGCGCAGTCTTCTCAGATCTATGCCTGCTGTTTAGCAGGCATAGATTTGAGGGGAGCACCGGGGAGGCTGGAGCCTCCCCTATGGTAAGGGTGCAAACGTGCCCTTGCTGCTGGGAGGCTCCTGCCTCTCCAATGCTGTCTTGGATTTGGCACAGGCCCGCCAGCCACGCTAATCCAGCGCAGTATAGGACTGCTGTCTCACAGCACAGCATCAGTGGTACACTGGCACCACCAGCAGCTAAGTGCCTTATGGCACTTCTACGACAATCAGAGTCAGCAGATTGTCTGCTTACTGCCCTTAGGATGCTGCTTACTGCCCTTAGGATGGGGCTCTCAGTTGGTTCCGTTTATTCCTGATGGACGACAAGTTCTGCAAAAAATTTTCGGAGTAAATAATTTTTATTTCTTTTAGTAAGTTCTGCAAAACTTTTTAAAACCCCTCTCTCTCCTAACAGCGTGAGTCGGCCCACTATCATGTTCCCTGTGGCATATCCCCTTCCTCCCTCTGGCATTTTTGCCAAAGACTTGAGACTGGCAGCAGCTGCTCCAGCGCCAACGAGAAATCAAGAATGGGAAGCAGGTGGTGGGAACCTGCGTTGAGTTTAATCGCAGTCCACATATTGCACTCTCCAGTTACAGGTTGACGGCAAAGAAGCAAATCCCCAAAGATGGAAGGGAACAGGAATGTTCAGACTTCAACCATCCTGGCCTCAGAACCCCCCTCTTGGCAAGAGAGCAGGCCTTCCAAATAGCCACGCCAGAGCACAAATGGTCCTTTTCTTCTCCTGGGAACACCAGTTTCGATTTGGGGGCAGAGATGCTCCTGTGAATGCCAAGGACTCCAGAGTTTTATACCGCGCTTTCTCCAAGGTGCTCTGAGTGGCGTACATGTTTTCTCCCCTCCTTTTGTCCTTACAACAACCCTGCGAGGTAGGTGAGGCTGAGAGATGGTGACTGGCCCTGGAAGCTTCACAGCTGAGTGGCGATTTGAACCTGGCTCTTCTAGGTCTAAGTCTCACTCCCAAACCACTATCTTGGCTTTCATTATGATTATGATCATTGGCCACACTCTATGACCTCATTCTAGGTGTGCTTGGATTAAGGGAAGAGCAATATATTTCCTGTCTTACCTAGAAGAGCAATTAATTACCTGTCAGCCGGTAGGCCTGTTGATCTGAATGTAGGGAGCATCTGAGAGCACGATCCTAACCTGGAGTTAGGCCAGCACAGCTAAGCCAGCACAAGAGCCACCGTAAAGCGCGCTTGGACCACTCACAGAGTCAGGGAGGATGGCGCACGTCTTTGTGCTGACCTCCCTGATTCCGACAGTGTTCCAAACATACTTTACAGTGTCAGCCAAACTTTGCTGGCCTAACTGTGCAGGCCTAACTCCAGGTTAGGATTGCACCATCAGCCTCATAGACAGGCTAGTCCTGTTTGGTGCAGACAGGCTAGGGAAGAAAGTCTGGGTTTTTAAGCTGTTTGTGTCTGTCTGTCTGTCTGTCTGTCTGTCTGTCTGTCTGTCTCTCTCTCTCTCTCTGTGTGTGTGTATTTATGCAAATCTTTCACAACCCCATTCTGGCATTTATATTTAGACTCGCACAATCCATTCTTTCAGTGCTGAAAGTCCTTGGCCTCGTTTGCTGGTGAACAGCATGGCTCATGCCTCCAATAAGCCTCTGCAGAGTGTTTGAGAAATAAAAGTAACTGTTCTCTCTCTCTAGCCCGCCTGCAGGAGAAAGGGCTTGGTACTTTCAGCTCTGCACATGTTGCCCCTGTCCAAGGCTGAAGGAAACATCACAGGCCTTGTTGTCTTTTGTAGTGCTACATGCCTGAGCCCTTACATACATTTACTGGGGGTGCAGCCGCACAAAGGGGCATGAGCTCTGGTGAAGCACCCCAAGCTTAGACCTAGACACAAGCTTCTGGGTTCATAATATCCATTTCAAAAAAGAGGCCAGCATTACAAGGCTCCTGAATTCTTTTCCAGTTTAGATTAAAAACCATCTGGACAAGAATATCTATCTCACCCAGTGATGTCATGCAGGGGGTACGCGGGGGTACGCGAGTACCGGTTTCTAGGATTACAGCTGGCCCCGCCCATTCGCCCGCCCACTCATCGACTCCGCCCTCTGCAATGTTTGAATTTCCTGCATGTTTGAGTTGCCTGCATGTTCTCAGAGCCAAGCAGGCAGGCAGGCAGCGAGCAGAGCCTTTCCTTTCCTTGCCACTGAAAAATGAGTTGCTCTGGGGTTTTAACATGATGCCAGGCCTCCTTAATATGTTCTGGGGGTGCTGTGGAATACTGTTGCAACTGTTGGGTCAGTTTAAAATCATCTGAGGCCTCAAAAAGGGCTTTTTTCATGTCACTTCCTGCCATGACATCACTTCTGGCTTATGACGTCACTTCCGGTGGGCGGGTCCCGACACGTGCCAATCAAAAGTGAGTACCTGTTCTTAAATCATTTAGATGACACCACTGATCTCACCCACTGATCTACCCCTCCAACTCAACCCTTCTCCCCTTTGAATAACATTCACCCGTCTGAGGCAACAATGGTGTGCTCTGGCCCAACTGCTGTGCACATCGGTGTGCCATGAAAAGTCTACAGATGTGCCACTGGAGTATGGAGAAAATGGTGGTTGAAAATAGCTGAGAAACTCTTCTGGTTCTGTGGATCTGTTTCTACTCTGACTGTAGAGACAAATTGGCTATCTCAGGGCGCAATCGTACACTCTATAATCCTCTATAGAAGACCATAGAGAAGACCATAGAGTCAGTGTGCCATGAGAAGAAAAATGTTGAAAATAGCTGCTCTTGCCACAGGAAGAGTGGAATCTGCTCTCTCCCTCTCTCTCTCTCTCTCTCTCCCCTGCTCACCAGCAGCATGCTGGAAGCAGGACTTCAGAGGTTCTTCAGAGAGAGAAACTACATTTGACAAGGATGATTGGGAGGTCTTTGTCCCTTTTCCTGTGGCTAGGTCACCACTACTATTGGTACCTTGGATGGCTGTGATGCTTCAAAGGAAAGAGGCTTAGGATGGGGTGTGAGGGGTTGAATGTGTCCGGGAGTGACTGACTTCTGAAGCTTGATTGGCTTGGGAAATAAGAGAAGCTAATTCTGACTTTTTTTAATAGCATGGCTTATTTTTCAATCCAATATAAGCCATGGAGGAAAAGCCCATCATTATCCACCATACAGGCAATGCGCCAAATGGGCTGTGATTTGCATGAAAGCCCAATTCGTATGATTTATCTTCCTCAAATAAGAGCAGTGTGTGTAGGGGGGGAGGGAAATTATGTAAATAGGATCCCTGATTAGCTAGGCATTCACACAGAAATATCAGCAAACATGGAAGGTTATCAGCAGGGATGTAGTCAACAGGGTTGGAGTCCTGGGACTGACACAGTGCTGGAACGTCTACAGCAAGATACCACTTCTGATTTTCAAAGGACCTGAACTAAGAAAAAGGGCCAGGTTCTGCATGAGGCAAACTGAGACATTTGCTTATGAGCAAAAGTGCCAATAACGGGATAGGATTGGGGGACAGATGGGTGGCAGGAGAAGGAAAGACTGGATCAGGGAGGGGAATGGGGATCTGTTGGCTTTTTTGGTTGTATAGTTTTAGTGGGTGTGTCCAGCGGCGTCATGCAGCCGGAACGCTGGGCGGGAGGAATGGGTGAGTGGCAGCCCGCCCATTGCGTTCCGGTCCGTTTCGCCGTCCGC
>JAJKFI010032870.1:7776-19938 GCA_029204185.1 Lerista edwardsae | reverse complement strand
TATTATTATTATTATTATTATTATTATTATTATTATTATTATTATTATTATTACTGGAATTGGCCAATATTTATTTTATTTTATTTATTTATTTAAGAAATTTCTACCCCGCCTTTCCTCTGCCAAGGCAGATGTCCACCCTTTTTGATCAGGTGGGTTTATGGGTTTGAGACACTGTCATCTCTAAACATTGGCTCTCTTGTTTGGTTGCATTATGAAAATCTGCAATACAGCTCTTCTTTCCAATCCCTTATTTTACCCATTCTTGGGAATCAAATGTCATGAAAGCACTGTGTTCCACATGCAGAGGCGTTTCTACAGGGATGGCAAAGCTCTAAGTTTTGCAAGAAGCCTTACCCTGTCGTGTAAATCCCTCCTCTCCCTTGCTGCTGTAGCCAGTAAGCAACGCCAAGATTGGCTAAAACGGTGCAGGAGAGGAGTAATCTCCACTGCACGGTAAGGCTTCTTGCAAAACTTAGAGCTTTGCCATCCCTGTAGAAACGCCACTGTCCACATGCCAGGTTTTGAATTAACAAGAGCCAGTATAAGCAGAAAAAGATGGTTGCCTTGAATAGCAGCAGCCATGCTGTTAGCACCTTGTTTTCAAAGGAGCCATTGCAAATAAGGGTGAGAGTTATGATATACATTTATAGTTCTGCTTTCATTCTGTTTGTAGCGGGCAGCATCTGTGCCTTCCTTTTGTCCTGCGGTTTTATGACTCCCCACCGCAGATCCTGCTTTTGATTTTCATCACTACAGTCCTTTGATGTTTGAAAGCTATGAAACGCAGCCCTGGACATGTTTAGATGGAACTCGACAACCTGCATTGTTCCTGTTCTTGGGCTGTTCCACAGAGAAGCATCACAAGCTGCAGAAGTAGGTTTCCTTTCCTGGAGGGCTGCCAGCGACTAATTGGCCTTACTCGCCAAATTCATTATGACCAGTCTTGTCGTATTTGTAAGTTGAACAAACTATGAACATCTGCGAGCAATACGGTCAAGGCGATGGGCTCGCTATGTGGTCCCTTTGCATCAACCCATCGCATTCCATTTGCAATCAATATTTATTTGTTCTTTTTATGCAGTCCGGAGAGGAAAATGTTGCTTCGGGATCGTTTATTTGCTCTTCTGTAAAAATGGGGGAAAAAATTAAAAACCATTCTTTGAAAGTCCAGACAGGAGGCCTTAGTGGCTATAGGAGACACCGTGGCCTTCAGCACTGAGGGGAGGGGGGACACCTTCCTCAAGGGAGTGCCACTGGAATGAGCAGAAGAGCCCAGACTTTGTACTTTATTCATGTAAACATTCAGAGCATCATCACTGCCAACATTTACCTGGACATAAACACTAAGACTGTGATCCTAACCTGGAATTAGGCCAGCACAGTCGGGCCAGCAAAGTTTGGCTAGAACAAGGGACACTGTAAAGTATGTTTGGACCACTCTTGGAGTCAGAGAAGCCGGCATACAGACATGTGCAGTGGTGGGATTCAAATAAATTAACAACCGGTTCTATGACATCATAGCCGGTGCAAAAAAAAAGCCCGAAGCCAGCCGAGGTAAGCAAGTGGGTGGGGCCCAGCCATTTAACAATTGGTTCTATATAACCTGGGCGAACCCCCTGAATCCCACCACTGGATGTGTGCCGTCCTCCCTGACTCTGAGAGTGATCCAAATGCACTTTATAGTGGCCCTGGTGCTGGTCAAACTTTGCTGGCTTTATTCCAGGTTAGGACTGCACTCTTAGTGTTTATGTCCAGGTAAATGTTGGCAATGATGATGCTCTGAATGTTTATGTGGATAAAGTACAAAGTTTGACTGGCACAGGGGTGGTTCTGGGAGGGGGGAAGGTGGGAGGGAGGGAGGGAGGAACAGGGTGGGGGATGAGCGTTCTGGGAGGCGGGCCAGCCCAGGAGGGTGGAGCCCGGATGCGGCCATGAGACTGCATCCAAATTCCAATCCCTGGCCCGCAGGACCCCGATTTGGGCCACGCAGTTGACTTGGATCTGTGCCTGTTATACAGCGGGTGCAGATCCAAGTAGCCCATTGGGGTGGCAGGCGCCTAGCCCAGGGCAAGGGGACAAATGTGCCCTTGCCCCACGGAAGCTCCAGCTTGCTCCCAACCTGTGCTGGATACAATGCAGAGCCGCCGGCCGGCCTGTTCCAGTGCAAGTTAGGATTACGCTGTAAAAGTATTGATTTTCTTATAGTTAGCATGGGAGAACAATTGTCCCTGTTCACCTCAGCATTGTGCCCCCTACTGGCTTTAGATAAGTCCTCACTGAATAGTTTCAGCTTTGCTGTGATCCAATTCACGTTATGCTTGGGGAAAATTTCTCGGTTACTTTCCGTTCATCGTTACTGCAGAGAGACCACAGTGGAGTGAAGATGAGGGCTTGGCAGATAATCAGAATTAGCTGTATTCCCGTTGATCCAGAATAAATCTCCTGTGTTTGTCCCTTAAGTACCAAGATGGGAAGTTGGAATTATTCTCCCACGCTTGCAGAGAGCCTAATAGACCTCTCGGGAGCCAGATGGTTACAGCAATTAGTAATGGGATTGGGCCTTTCACTTCAAGGCTGTTGCCCGAATCCTCCATCCTCCTCGGCCTTGAAACTGCTATAGCTTAGCTTGGGATTATTTCCTAGGAATGAGGTCCACTCGGTGCTAGACGTGACTTGCAACAACCTGCAGAAGTCCCTCTTCACATGGTGTCTGTTTACGGTTGCTTGCAATGCGGGTCACGATCAGTCGGTATGTTGGGTCGTTCACTGTTCAGGAATCCACCTCCTGAATTCCACGAGGATTTGGCATGGTGCGTTTCCCCCATGGCGTGTGGAATGTGTGCAATGTATTCATGTGGGACCCAGCTTTGAATTCCATCTTGCTTCCTTCCCAACAGGTGGTCCAATTGCCAGGGCATCAAAGTGTCTGCAGACGGACTAGCATTCACTTTGTCTTTGGTTGTGCTTAGCAGGACTGGCACAAAGAAATCTTGCACCCAGGGAGGGTGTCTTTGCCCTTCGCAGAGCTGGTGACATGTTGCAATCCAGACACGATGCTGTTTACTACCTGCAGGCACAGAAGCAGCAGGTGTCAGAATATCAGTTGCTGGGAAGCATCCATGGAAAAGGGCTGTTGCCAGCAACCTGGGAATGGTGGAAATTAAGGAGCTCTTTAAAGGTAAAGGTTTCCCCAGGACCGAATGGTCTAGTCGTGACTGACTGTAGGGGGTGTTGCTCATCTCCATTTCAAAGCCTGTAGAGCCGGCGTTTTATCCGAGCAGAGGCGGATCTAAGGGGGGGCAAATCTGTAAGTCTTGCAAGAAGCCTTACCTTGCAGTGGAAAACACTCCTCTCCTGCACTGTTCTAGCCAATCCTCACAGGGAAAAGCCACATCTTGGCGTTGCTTACTGGCTACAGCAGCAAGGGAGAGGAGGGATTTACATGACAAGGTAAGGCTTCTTGCAAAACTTAGAGATTTGCCCCCCCTTAGATCTGCCTCTGTGTCCGAGGACAAGGACAAGCTTCCATGGTCATGTGGCCGGCGTGACTATACACCATTGCGCACGGAATGCCATTACCTTCCCACCGAAGTGGTCCCTATTTATCTACTTGCATTTAGGTGCTTTCGAACTGCTAGGTTGGCAGGAGCTGGGACAAGCAACAGGAGCTCACTCCGTTGCGCAGTCTTGAACTCCCAACCTTCCGGTCGGAAAGCCCAGCAGCAGCGGTTTAACCCACTGCACCACCACATCCCTAGAAATGGAGCTCTTTACCTTTCCTTAAATCTCTTCTTACTAGATAGTGATTGTTCCTCCTTCACATTGATGAGCTGGAGGGAGAGCCATTTTAAAAAATACCTGCATGTCAGGGTGCAATCCTAACCTAGAGTTAGGCCAGCACAATTAAGGCAACAAAGTTTGGCAGGCACACGGGCTACCTTAGAGCTCAGAGTCAGGGAGGGTGGTGCACATCTGGCAAAAACTGAACTGGTGTGCTTTGATGCCTCCCAATTAAATCTTCTTACCCCCTGCTTGGTTCTAGGTTTTCTGATGCTTATTTTTTTCATTTTGTTTTCCTGGCTTTATGGTAGATTTTTAATTCCTGCATAGAACATTTCTCACTGTAGGTGCTTTGGGAGCCTCGTTTAGCTGGGAGGCAGGTTTGAAACAGAAGCCATAATTTCTTCTGAAAGTCCGGTTAGAGCGAAGTGAATGCAAAATTGTACAGCTGATATCGTTTCTGCCAAGTGTTTGGGAATTAAATAAAGCTGTCCTCCTAAAAATAAATAGCTTCCCATTTTTGTATTCCAGATGCATTAACAGTGCGATCCCAGGAGGCCCCAGTCAATAGCACACCGCTCCTGGGGCATTGCGGGGCTGTGCAGGGAAGTGGATTCCATAGTGCCTTGTGCTAACCTGCTGCCTGAGGCAGCCTCCCCATTCAGCCCCATAGATGAGCTCGCCTTGCCTTGGGACCAGTGGTGTCATCTACAAATAAGGAACGGGAACGCTGGGCGGGACTTACGCATGATTGGCTGCCCGCCCGTCCCGTTCCGCGGCTGCCCTGGCCTCGGAGGGGGGTGCCTGCTCGCCAGGGGAGACGGGTGGGGGGCGCGCCGGAGCCTGGGCGAGCAGCGGTGGGGCGCACAAACTGGGGGCAGCCCCCCCCCTGAGGCCAGGGCAGCTGCGGAACAAAATGGGCGGGCTGCCAATCACGCAGAAGTCCCGCCCAAGTCCCGCCCAGCATTCCCGTTCCTTGTTTGTAGATGACACCACTGCTTGGGACATGAGGCAAGCCCCCTCCTTCCTCCCCTTCAAAGGGAAACAAAAAAAACTGTTTCATTCCCGAGGGCGTTTAATACTTGAATATGATTTGATTTTATGCTGCCTCATGAAGGTTTTCATTTCTGATTTTTACAGTTCTATGGTTTTGGTTTTGGTTTGTTGTATTTTAATTGATTTTGTATTGAGAGCCAGGATGGTGTCATTACTACACCATCCTGGCTCTCAACACAAAATCAATTAAAATTGACTCCAAAAGAAGCCCAATAAGTGGGCTATTCTCAGGTGCTGTAACCAGCCTCTGAGTGTAGCCCACTAATCTACTCTCTTGCACACCTCTTCCCACTCATGTCATGAGCAGAGAGGAAGAACTTCTCTGTTTGTGTGATGTCAGTTAGAATTCAGTCGACACGCTTCCCTCCAAAATGATTTCTGATTCTGGCATTAGACCTGGAAGATCCAGGTTCAAGGCCCTGCTCAGCCACGAAGCTTCCTGGGAAGACTTGGGCTAGTCGTTCTCTCTCAGCTTCACCCACCTGGCAGGTGGGGACAAAAAGAAGTAGAAGGACCACGTTTCAGGAAAGAACCACCACTCTGAGCATCTTGGCGGAACAGCAGTATGAATACAATAAACAAATCTGCTATACCAGTGGCTCTCAAACTTTTTAGCACTGCAACTTTTTAGAATGACAATCTGTCTGAGACCCACTGGAAGTGATGTCATCAGTGATGTCATGCAGGGGGAATGCGGGGGAACTCAGTTCCACTAGTTTAAATTAGGGCTGACTCCGCCCACTTCACTCTCCCCCTTCCCCCCCTCCCCATTCCTCTGCAAAGAGCTTTTCTTCTTGGTTGGCCACCCTCTCAGAGGGTTAAAGGGAGCGACTCCGGATTCCTAGGGGGGCGAAGGCAGTGATGTCATTCAGGGGGAATGGACCAGAACGGGCGTTCCGGATCCTAACGGGCTCCGTGGCTGGTTCCGGGTTCCCGACAAGTGCCAATCAAAAGGGAGTTCCTGTTCCTAAATCATTTGAATGACACCACTGGATGTCATGGCCAGAAGTGCTGTCATTGTGACTGCTGCTTTCCTGACACTGCCGAAATAAATTGGGTTAGTTCCCAGGGCACCTTCCTAGGCACCCTGTAGCATCGACGCTATGTGGTCACGTCAACACTACACGCAGAGCGCCTACGCAGGGACACCAAGCAGCACCCCCCGTGTCAGTGCTCTCACTCCGAGACTGGCCCTGCAAGCAACCTCCCTGGTGGATCGTGCCCTAAATAATTAACTGCACAATTTCATCCATGCCTGAGTTGCTCCATGAAGGTGAATCAGGCCTGGGAAGGGGGTTAGGATTTGGTATGCACAGCCATCGATTCTGCCCCCCCCCCGGATCAATCCACTCTTTTTCCTGCTTCATCACCACCCCACTCCAGCAGGTGTCTGTGGGTCCGCCAGAGTGCAGGAGGCTGATGTGGCCTCCCTGCCAGTGGACCCACTGCGCTCATTATAACATGCTAATTGCAATGCTAGCAGAAGAGGGGGGGGATACAGGCTGTTCCCAGGAGAAAGGCCTGTTGAACAGAGTGGGATTCTGAGGGAGACATGGGTACGATTGTGCTATTCATGCGTCAGAGTGTGAAGATGAGAACTGCCGAAATCAAGGCCCGCTGGGAGAAACCACAAAGCTGCACATGCAGATAAATTTCCAGAACAGGTGGAGAGCCAATGGACACACAGGAAGGCTCTTCCAGATGTTGGCAGCTGCTGCTGGAGAAGCCTTTGCATTATATATATGGGGAGGTTTTTGAGAAGCAGTTTAGACTTGAGTGGGTTTGCGGCTTTTCCCTTAATGCTGCTTTGGAATGTCCAGTTATTGCTGAGTCTAAAGGCGCAATCCTAACCTGGAGTTAGGCCGGTACAGTTAGGCCAGCAGAGGGTCACCGTAAACTATGTTTGGGCCACTCTCTGAATCAGAGAGGCCAGCACACAGACATGCGCCATCCCCCTGATTCTGAGAGTGGTCCAAACACGCTTTACTGTGGCCCTTGTGCCGGCCAAACTTTGCTGGCCTAACTGTGCCAGCCTAACTCCAGGTTAGGAATAAGAGGCCCACCTCCTGCCTAGCCCTGCAGCTCAGATTCTCCTCCCTTGGCCAGGGCCACACAATTTTCTTGCAACCAGAGAGGTCCGGTGAGGTCCAAGGCTTGGGAGGAACAGTGCATGGTGTTCCCCCAGTGATCTCACAAAGCCCCAGCATCTGTGCAATCACAGCAGAGGCTGAGTTGCTGCCGCCACAAGCTCTAGTCTCTTGGAGAGACTTGGAGTCTTGGAGAAGTGGCAGCTCAGCCTCCACTTTGCCCAGAAACTGGGCAGAGCGTGTGCATAATCACAGGAGAGGCTGAGCTCTCCAGACAACAGAGGTTCTGCTGCTACTTCTTCCTCTGTCCGTAAGTCCCTGCTTGTAGCCACAAAAACAGTAACAGAGCTGATTTATTTTTTTTTGGCTGTAACTCCAGACTGCACATTCTTGCACAGCTATAATCAAATGCGACCATAAATCAATTTTATATGCATGTACCTTCCCATCCAAGACTGCTGTGGACTAATAGGGATGAAGTATTGCCATCCTGATTATGGGAGGGGGAGCAGAAAAAGGGGGATGAAGTCACCTCTTGTTTTTGCACTGCAAAGCATGACCTTGTCAAATGATGTTTGCAATGCCTAGGGATGGCTAACACAGGCTGAAGTCCTAGGCACATATTTTCAGTTCATTTTATATGCATGTGCCATTCTCCACACCTCTTATCACTATGATGCCATTGCAGCCTCACCCCATCTACAATATGGGGATAATAATACTCATCTTACAGATCACTGTAAAAAGGGGCACAAGAAGGGTTAAGCAATTCCCCTCCTACCCACCTGTTGCTTCTCTTCTATAACACCCCCAAATTTTGCATATTTGGCCTCTCACCAAACACAGGGCACAATCCTAGATTGCGCCTTGGGCTGACGCAACGTGCCTGCATTTGAGTAGGCGCAGAACCAAGAAAATTCGTGTTGGGTTTTTCGCTTGGGAGCAAAGGATATGGCAGTAGAGTCTACCGCTGTGTCTGCCCCCCTCCCAGGCCCAGTCCTCCCCTCGGGTCCCCCTCCCTTCACCCAGTTCCTCCCCTTCCCTTCCTTTCCCCTGCCTGCCCCTGTCCTGAAAACCCGCAATGCCAGCATTTCCCCCCCCAAACCCACAACACTCACCACTACCAGCTGGTCCTCCTGGCACTGACAGCACAATCCTGCCCTGCCCGTTGCGCCAACGCTAAGTCATAGCGTCAGCGCGACATCATTAGCGCTGATGCGGGGGCGCCAAGCGGCACCCCTGCGTTGGCTGTAAGGCAACATGACCGGCGCTGCAGGCAGTGTCGGTCCCATTGCTCCCGCGCAGTGCCTCCCTCACATCAACTGAAGCCGGCCGGCACGGGGGAGGCGCCCTGTTGGGGCGGGGTGGGAGTGGGCGGGGGGGGGGAGGGAGGTTCTGGGCAGGACGAGGGCAGGATGTGGGTGTGCCGGCCCAGGACATGGGTGGGCTCTGCATTCAGCCATAAGGCCGAATCCTAAACCCGATTAGGAGGTTGTGCGCCCCAATTTGGGCTGCGCAGTCTTCTCAGATCTATGCCTGCTGTTTAGCAGGCATAGATTTGAGGGGAGCACCGGGGAGGCTGGAGCCTCCCCTATGGTAAGGGTGC
Organism: Lerista edwardsae; assembly: GCA_029204185.1. Classification (NCBI taxonomy): domain Eukaryota; kingdom Metazoa; phylum Chordata; class Lepidosauria; order Squamata; family Scincidae; genus Lerista; species Lerista edwardsae. The sequence goes on along the minus strand of JAJKFI010032870.1, from coordinate 11,406 downwards.
AAACGTGCCCTTGCTGCTGGGAGGCTCCTGCCTCTCCAATGCTGTCTTGGATTTGGCACAGGCCCGCCAGCCACGCTAATCCAGCGCAGTATAGGACTGCTGTCTCACAGCACAGCATCAGTGGTACACTGGCACCACCAGCAGCTAAGTGCCTTATGGCACTTCTACGACAATCAGAGTCAGCAGATTGTCTGCTTACTGCCCTTAGGATGCTGCTTACTGCCCTTAGGATGGGGCTCTCAGTTGGTTCCGTTTATTCCTGATGGACGACAAGTTCTGCAAAAAATTTTCGGAGTAAATAATTTTTATTTCTTTTAGTAAGTTCTGCAAAACTTTTTAAAACCCCTCTCTCTCCTAACAGCGTGAGTCGGCCCACTATCATGTTCCCTGTGGCATATCCCCTTCCTCCCTCTGGCATTTTTGCCAAAGACTTGAGACTGGCAGCAGCTGCTCCAGCGCCAACGAGAAATCAAGAATGGGAAGCAGGTGGTGGGAACCTGCGTTGAGTTTAATCGCAGTCCACATATTGCACTCTCCAGTTACAGGTTGACGGCAAAGAAGCAAATCCCCAAAGATGGAAGGGAACAGGAATGTTCAGACTTCAACCATCCTGGCCTCAGAACCCCCCTCTTGGCAAGAGAGCAGGCCTTCCAAATAGCCACGCCAGAGCACAAATGGTCCTTTTCTTCTCCTGGGAACACCAGTTTCGATTTGGGGGCAGAGATGCTCCTGTGAATGCCAAGGACTCCAGAGTTTTATACCGCGCTTTCTCCAAGGTGCTCTGAGTGGCGTACATGTTTTCTCCCCTCCTTTTGTCCTTACAACAACCCTGCGAGGTAGGTGAGGCTGAGAGATGGTGACTGGCCCTGGAAGCTTCACAGCTGAGTGGCGATTTGAACCTGGCTCTTCTAGGTCTAAGTCTCACTCCCAAACCACTATCTTGGCTTTCATTATGATTATGATCATTGGCCACACTCTATGACCTCATTCTAGGTGTGCTTGGATTAAGGGAAGAGCAATATATTTCCTGTCTTACCTAGAAGAGCAATTAATTACCTGTCAGCCGGTAGGCCTGTTGATCTGAATGTAGGGAGCATCTGAGAGCACGATCCTAACCTGGAGTTAGGCCAGCACAGCTAAGCCAGCACAAGAGCCACCGTAAAGCGCGCTTGGACCACTCACAGAGTCAGGGAGGATGGCGCACGTCTTTGTGCTGACCTCCCTGATTCCGACAGTGTTCCAAACATACTTTACAGTGTCAGCCAAACTTTGCTGGCCTAACTGTGCAGGCCTAACTCCAGGTTAGGATTGCACCATCAGCCTCATAGACAGGCTAGTCCTGTTTGGTGCAGACAGGCTAGGGAAGAAAGTCTGGGTTTTTAAGCTGTTTGTGTCTGTCTGTCTGTCTGTCTGTCTGTCTGTCTGTCTGTCTCTCTCTCTCTCTGTGTGTGTGTATTTATGCAAATCTTTCACAACCCCATTCTGGCATTTATATTTAGACTCGCACAATCCATTCTTTCAGTGCTGAAAGTCCTTGGCCTCGTTTGCTGGTGAACAGCATGGCTCATGCCTCCAATAAGCCTCTGCAGAGTGTTTGAGAAATAAAAGTAACTGTTCTCTCTCTCTAGCCCGCCTGCAGGAGAAAGGGCTTGGTACTTTCAGCTCTGCACATGTTGCCCCTGTCCAAGGCTGAAGGAAACATCACAGGCCTTGTTGTCTTTTGTAGTGCTACATGCCTGAGCCCTTACATACATTTACTGGGGGTGCAGCCGCACAAAGGGGCATGAGCTCTGGTGAAGCACCCCAAGCTTAGACCTAGACACAAGCTTCTGGGTTCATAATATCCATTTCAAAAAAGAGGCCAGCATTACAAGGCTCCTGAATTCTTTTCCAGTTTAGATTAAAAACCATCTGGACAAGAATATCTATCTCACCCAGTGATGTCATGCAGGGGGTACGCGGGGGTACGCGAGTACCGGTTTCTAGGATTACAGCTGGCCCCGCCCATTCGCCCGCCCACTCATCGACTCCGCCCTCTGCAATGTTTGAATTTCCTGCATGTTTGAGTTGCCTGCATGTTCTCAGAGCCAAGCAGGCAGGCAGGCAGCGAGCAGAGCCTTTCCTTTCCTTGCCACTGAAAAATGAGTTGCTCTGGGGTTTTAACATGATGCCAGGCCTCCTTAATATGTTCTGGGGGTGCTGTGGAATACTGTTGCAACTGTTGGGTCAGTTTAAAATCATCTGAGGCCTCAAAAAGGGCTTTTTTCATGTCACTTCCTGCCATGACATCACTTCTGGCTTATGACGTCACTTCCGGTGGGCGGGTCCCGACACGTGCCAATCAAAAGTGAGTACCTGTTCTTAAATCATTTAGATGACACCACTGATCTCACCCACTGATCTACCCCTCCAACTCAACCCTTCTCCCCTTTGAATAACATTCACCCGTCTGAGGCAACAATGGTGTGCTCTGGCCCAACTGCTGTGCACATCGGTGTGCCATGAAAAGTCTACAGATGTGCCACTGGAGTATGGAGAAAATGGTGGTTGAAAATAGCTGAGAAACTCTTCTGGTTCTGTGGATCTGTTTCTACTCTGACTGTAGAGACAAATTGGCTATCTCAGGGCGCAATCGTACACTCTATAATCCTCTATAGAAGACCATAGAGAAGACCATAGAGTCAGTGTGCCATGAGAAGAAAAATGTTGAAAATAGCTGCTCTTGCCACAGGAAGAGTGGAATCTGCTCTCTCCCTCTCTCTCTCTCTCTCTCCCCTGCTCACCAGCAGCATGCTGGAAGCAGGACTTCAGAGGTTCTTCAGAGAGAGAAACTACATTTGACAAGGATGATTGGGAGGTCTTTGTCCCTTTTCCTGTGGCTAGGTCACCACTACTATTGGTACCTTGGATGGCTGTGATGCTTCAAAGGAAAGAGGCTTAGGATGGGGTGTGAGGGGTTGAATGTGTCCGGGAGTGACTGACTTCTGAAGCTTGATTGGCTTGGGAAATAAGAGAAGCTAATTCTGACTTTTTTTAATAGCATGGCTTATTTTTCAATCCAATATAAGCCATGGAGGAAAAGCCCATCATTATCCACCATACAGGCAATGCGCCAAATGGGCTGTGATTTGCATGAAAGCCCAATTCGTATGATTTATCTTCCTCAAATAAGAGCAGTGTGTGTAGGGGGGGGAGGGAAATTATGTAAATAGGATCCCTGATTAGCTAGGCATTCACACAGAAATATCAGCAAACATGGAAGGTTATCAGCAGGGATGTAGTCAACAGGGTTGGAGTCCTGGGACTGACACAGTGCTGGAACGTCTACAGCAAGATACCACTTCTGATTTTCAAAGGACCTGAACTAAGAAAAAGGGCCAGGTTCTGCATGAGGCAAACTGAGACATTTGCTTATGAGCAAAAGTGCCAATAACGGGATAGGATTGGGGGACAGATGGGTGGCAGGAGAAGGAAAGACTGGATCAGGGAGGGGAATGGGGATCTGTTGGCTTTTTTGGTTGTATAGTTTTAGTGGGTGTGTCCAGCGGCGTCATGCAGCCGGAACGCTGGGCGGGAGGAATGGGTGAGTGGCAGCCCGCCCATTGCGTTCCGGTCCGTTTCGCCGTCCGC
>JAJKFI010032869.1:0-61050 GCA_029204185.1 Lerista edwardsae | reverse complement strand
TGATCATGTAAGTTGGACTCAAGAATGGACCAGGTTTCTCTCCCCCCACACATCACACATACAGTATAGAGAAAAATGTTATACAGGCATGCCCTGGTATCTGTTGGGGTTCCATTCTGGACCTCACCGTGGATACTTGAAACCATGGATACTGGGAGAGCCTTTTTAAACGTAGGGGAATATCAGTGGTTTTGCTGCATCAAAGTAAAAAAAAAAAAGAGATTTGTTTATTGTTCTCATATCACTTATTAAGTGTCCCAGTATCCATGATGTCCTTGGATAATTGAAACAGTGGATACCAAATCAGTGGATACCAGGGCACGCCTGTACAAAGCAGGCCAAGAAATGCAAGAGGTATAATTTGGGACAATTCTATGTAAAACAAAACAAACTAAGGTAAGCACAGTGTCCATTCACAACAGCAGTAATCTGCATTTCCCCCATGAGTGTCTAAACGTTGTCATTTTTAATGTCAGATTTATCTATTAGTTATGTTTTTTATCATTGAGATAGACAACATTTATCCTACATGAACAGCAGAAGGGCATTGTTGGCAACTGATAGTCTATCATTGTGTGGAAGATTAGCAGGAAAAATGAGCTCCAGGTGGCTGGTTTTGCTATAAATTACTGATAACCAAGTCAATCTGGAATGGATGAGAGGAATCGTATCTCGATCAAAGATGGCCTAAAGCTACTCCATCTTTCACTTGCACTGACAATGTGATGCAAACCAACACAGCAAGATGTGAGTCAAGAACTGTGATGAAGAATCCCTCAACAGTGTAGAAAAGAGAGCTGGTTTGCACCCTTTGGAACACACAAACGCAACACAATTACTTAGGGTAGCAGTTCCCCAGTTTAGACTAGCTACCTAGCATTCTTAGGGAGCAATCCTAACCAATATTCCAGCACTGACACAGTGCCAGCAATGATACATGTGCTGCATCCTGCCATAGCGGAGACAAACAAAAGAATGTTTGTTCCCTCACCTCAGAGCTGCATTGCCCTTACCCCAGTGCTGGAAAGTTGGTTAGAAGGTCCTTGGGGACCTTCTCCTTCTCATGGGATCTGCCCACCCTTTGGGGGCATCATCAGAGCTCTCTTTCAAGTTCCCCCATCTTCCAAAGTATGCATAAGCTGCCAATATCATGATTACAGCACCTAGGTGGTACAACTCCTTGTATCTGGAGGTCTGCCCAGTCCAAACTTTAAGTATAATTGCGTATACCTTGATTTTGTCAAATGAGAGACATTAACAATTTTCTCTGCTTGATGATGTCACTTCTGGCCATTACATCATTTCCAGGTTAATGCAACACTTCCGGTGGGTCCTGACAGCTTGTTGTTCTAAGATGGGCTAAAAGGTCGCTGTGCTAAAAAGTTTGAGAACCACATCATTAAGTAATTCTTATCCATAGTTCTTAACGTTGAGTATTTCCCCTTTTTAATTTAATAACTGCTCATTTTTAAAAGATTTCTCCAAGCATCGTTCTTAATGTCTCGTCAAATGCTTGAAGTGTTTTGAGAGCACTTCGACAAGAGCTCCTTCAGTTTAACAATGACTGGAGTTTTCTCAGAGTACGTGGAGAAAAAAAAGCTCTTGAAAGAAAATTCATTGTTGCTAGATGCACAGAAGCAAGTCACAGGAGCAGTTAGAAGAGATTCTATCAATGTCACAGCAGCAAGTGTCTTCCACAGAGATGCGGTATAAAACACCTCCCACTTGATAGCCACCTTGGAATTGCTATGATTTAATCAACCACCTTGACTGAGACACACTTTGCCCAAACTATGGGGATGGCCTGTATACCTTCAACTTGGAGGTACACATCAATTTCCTGTTGAACTCTCCCTCCAAATTCCTTTGATGAAGGAGGATGCTACCAGTGGCATAGCTAGGCCATTTGACAGCCAGAGCCCATAAATGTTGACACCCCCCAAATACAACACAATTAATTTATAGTTTTCACATTTTATACACCCTTCCTCCAAGGAGCTTGGGGTGGTGTGCATGATTCCTCCCCTTCTTTTGTCCTTACAACAACTTTGTGAGATAGGTGAGACTGAGAGATAGTAATAGTCATGATACGATAGGAATAATAATAATGGCCAGAAAAGAAATACAATATTTCCCCACAAGCAATGTATGAACATCTGTACCCTCCCCCTGCTATTGTTCAACCTGCACACAGTACTTAGAGTGCAATCCTAAACTGAGTTAGGCCGGCATAAGCTAAGCCAGCAAAGTTTGGCCAGCACAAGGGCCACCATAAAGTATGTTTGGACTACTCTCTGAGTCAGGGAGGATGGCGCCACTCTCAGAGCCAGGGAGGATGGTGCATGTATGTGTGCTGGTCTCTCTGACTCCAAGAGTGGTCCAAACATACTTTATGGTGGCCCTTGTGTCAGCCAAACTGTGCTGGCCTAACAGCTCGGTAAAAGATTGCACCTTTAATAAGACTTGGTCTCATGGCCTCTGACCATCTTAGCTGCTCTCTTCTGAACCTGCTTTAGCTGATCAATATCCTTTTTGAATGAGTTACTCAAACCTAGATCTAGGTTAGCCTCCAGCATGCTAGCGTGTTTGTTAACATGGGAGATAATTCAAATATATCACATTCACATGGCAAGTACTACATCAGAAATCACACAATTCAAAACAGTTTCACATCACAGGGCTTTGCTGTTGTCCGTAAGATGCAACACATCCTCTTAGCATTTTTGGCTTCTTAGCAAGATTGCTTGCAAAACTCTGGGATCGTATAAATCCAAAGCATGCAGACAGAGCTTCATGTTCAAAACTGTGTCTCAATACCTCACCAGAGAGGAACTGACCAGCCATATAAAATGGCTACAGTCAATCCATAAGGGCAAACCCCATGACGAGCAAATGGGCTAATTGGAGCCTCTTCTACCAAATCCAGCATTGCACAGTGTGTAGGTGGCCCTGGGCGAGTCACTCTTCTTTGCAGACCCTATTTATGCACTCACAAATGAGGAGTTTGGTCCCAAGGGGTGCCTTTACTACCCAGCACAGATGCAATTTGGAAACTGAAGGCGGAATACACAGGGACTAGAGAGCTAACTGGATGACCCAGATTGCAAAACAAATGGTTATGACAGGGAAAGCTGCAGAAACCTTTGCATTTTACAAACCATATCTTAGATGTACAGAAATGTGTAAAGCCAGCTGGTCCTTTGATGTATGGAAATGGGTGAAACCAGTTGGGTCCGGAGGCACGTGTACTCAGGAGGATAGCTAGGGGTTAAGCCCCAGCAAGAGAGATGGTTGAGCTAATCACCCTTTCAGTCAGGAGCCCTGGGGGTGGAGTTAACTATATACAGGGGTTGGGCTCTTGCCCTTCAGTTCAGTTCAGTTCTAACTATTGCCTGTTGCAATAAATGTTAAAGCTGCACCTGAGTTTCTATTGCATGGAACCCAATATATAACCATGCGGGCCCTCTGTAATACAGTCTTTCAGATGAGAGCCTGGGAACAAGACAGGAGCTCAGATCTTCAACTTTCCTAGAGATACCCTCTTCATGCAATGGGACAAATGCACCTCCATCCCACCCATTTTATTTAACAACTCAGGGAGCGCTGAAATTAAGGGAACAACAATTAAATGTCAACACAATCGTAACAACACCTGGATAACACCCATGGACAACACCTAACATCAGATGAGTACTCTGCCACAAGAAGCATAACAGGAGCAATTTTTTAAAATGCTACTGCTAATTTTTCTCTTTTGTAAAATTGCTTTATATATTGTTCATTTTTTGATTCTATATTGTTAGCTGCCTTGCGCATTTGTTCCTGCAAATGAAAAGGCAGGATACAAGTATTTAAAATAAATAAATAGTGTGATGATTATTTTATATGGTTTATTTTGTAGTTTAAAATGATGCATTTTAATGTTTACTGGTTTGCAAATTATACCGTAATTAATTTCCTTGCCCCTCCCTATCTCTTCAACTGTGCAAACTGATTTGCGAACTTTTGTTGTTGTTGAAAAACATTGTATAAATATTCTGAATACATTATCAACCTCCTCCTCCTCCATTCAGTTCTCCGCAGCCTACTTGCGCTGTACTATACGAGCATAAAAAGCTGACACATGATCACGGCAAAGAGCCCAGCCACAATTGGAAACAAATTCCAAGCTGCACGTTGGGACTATCCGGCTTCGGCGGCACTAAAAATGGCTGGCTTCTCGTCCCTGCGACAGGGGAACCAGAGGCCTGCGCATAGATCAGCAGTCATGCAAGGCTCTTTCATAACTGGCCTGCCTGGGGGTCCTGTGCTGGTTGTTGATGTCAGTCTTCACCTACCTACCCAATTTAGCCTTCAGGACATTGCCAGTGATTCAAAGGAAGGGATGCATCCAGTGATGTCACGCAGGGGGAACGCGGGGGAACTCAGTTCCACTAGTTATAATTAGGGCTGACTCTGCCCACTTCACTCACCCTCCTCCCCCCTCCCAATTCCTCTGCAAAGAGCTTTTCTTCTTGGTTGGCTGGCACTCAGAGGGTTAAAGGGAGCAACTCCGGATTCCTAGGGGGGCGAAGGCAGTGATGCCATTCGGGGGAACGGACCAGAACAGGCGTTCCGGATCCTAATGGCTGGTTCTGGGTTCCCGACAAGTGCCAATCAAAAGTGAGTTCCTGTTCCTAAATCATTTGAATGACACCACTGGATGCATCTGGATGGTACCACTTTCAGAGCAAAGATGGGGCATGCGTGCGCACACACACACCTACACGCACACCCACCCACGCCCGCCCACCCACCTACCCACCCACACCCACACCCACACCCACACACCTGCACATTGAAAACTAGATGTCAAGTAGAAGGCTAGACCAGAACCCTTTTCCTTGACATCTACTTTTCCATGTACATGTCATTTTTAAAAAATAAATAAAACTGGAAGACCATTCCATCGTGCAAGCACCAAAGCAATCTGAAACGCTACACCACAGATATGGATTGGCCACTTTTGTGAGATCTAGCAGTAGGTTCTGTGAATTTCTCCAGGAAGCCATCCTAGCTACAAAATGCATACCTGAGCTCAGCGGGAATGCATTACCCTTGCAAGCTTCTAATGTGTGCAATTTTTTGTCCCCTTACACCAAAGAATGAAGGCTAGAGGAAACCACTCGCGGAAAAAACAGTTCCTAGGATCTGCAGCTGCTGTACAGCAGGCGCAGAGCTGAGGACGCCATGTGGCCTGAATCGGGGCCGCGCAGCCTGGGGACAGAGGCTAGGATGCGGCCAAATGGCTGCATCCCAGCCCCAGCCCCCTTCCCAGGCTAGCACGCCTCTTGGCTTGCCCAGCCCTACCCAGTTCCTCCTTCCTTCCCACCCTCCCCCCGCCCAGAACCACTCTTGCTCCAGCTTTGGCCGGCGCACAAGGGCACAGCACGGCCACGGGCTGGCACTGTTGGGCCGACACTGCTGCGAGCTTTGGCCCTAGTGCTGACACGGGGGTGGTGGTCAGCACCCTTGCGTCAGTGCTAGTGCCGTTGGGCTGACGCAAGCGGCTATCATCGGCCCAACGGCGCTGATAGGATTGCACCCTGACTTTTACTCTTTATAAAGTTCCTTGGACACTGATGTTGCTATATAAAAATCACTATCTCCACCAGTCAGGCTCCATTGGTCAGAAGACTCAGATCCGTCCTATAAGAGTACTTAAAAACTACCACCTGACGCAGGCTCCATGCCTTGGTTCACAGTAGAGATTCCATTATGGAGACAGCCAGGGAGGAATTTCCAAAAGCACCCCCCCCCCACACACACACACACCATTTCCCTTCCATGTGCAGGAGCAACAAGCCTTGGAGTTTTTAGCACATTATATTCATGAGACAAATGCTGCCGCTCACCTTCAAAAGTAGCATGAATACAGAGTGCATTTACAGAGTATACGTACAGCCTGGGTCCACGTACCCATTTATAGTAAGGATTCTGAAACAAAGACAGCAGAGAAACTGGTGGCATTTTCAAAATACCACTGGCAATACAGCTGCAAGGAAAGCCAGCACCTTTTGAGTAAAAGAGCAGGAAGCCTGTAAGTCGATCTTTGCAATAGCCATGAAATGCAGATTGAATAGGGCCCCCCCCTTTTTTGCTGAATGCTCCTTTCAGCTCTCATGCAATATTTCTTGCACACACTCTCAAGGGCTTAATGGCCTGATTAGCATGCAATGCGTCCCGCGTGCGTCGTCAGAGAATCTCTCGCTTCAGCCATGGAATTTCTGAGCAATCATTTCATTAGCGCTTACCTCTCGTCTAGAAGAATTGCAGGAGGGAATCAAGAATGTCTTCCATAAGGAGCAAAATGCTGCAACACCCTGGGAGGCTTAAGGGGTGTCCCTTGAGAAGGCTCCCTAGCCATTTATTGGATCAGTGGCTCCTAACACGCGGTTGCCAAAAGCCAAAAGTCTTCCCCAAGGCGAGATGTTTTCTGAGCATGACAGAATCCGTTTGCAGTGGCTTCGGCAGTTTCAGATCCTCAACTGGACAATGTTACTCCAAGAACTTCCCTAGAGTTATTAAGGTCCCACTGGCTGCCCCTGCAGTCTGCAAAGTACGTCTCCCAGTATTTGGCATTTCAGATCCACTGCAAAAGATCTCTTCGCTGCTGTACTACAGTATGGCAGGAGGCTCTCAAGTTGCAATGCTATTTATGTCTGTTCAGCAATGCAGTCATTAGTTAGAGCTCTTCTGCTAAACATGCCATCTCGCAGGGGAAAGATTACAGGGGCTCTGTTAATACCGAGGGCCAGTTCACACATTGTGCTCATGTATGCAAAGCAGACCTTTTTTTAAACCCAAGCGGTGCTGCACATGCAAACAGATACAGTACATCTCCACACAAGGCTTAGTCAACTCTTGGGGTTATATAGCCATGTATCTATACAGTGTTCCACGCTGCCCTACACGTGTGCATCTAAAAATGGGAGAAGAGAACCAAAAAGAGGAAGTGAGGAGGAGGGCTAGAGCTTCCGCTCCTCCACACTTCCTCTTTCCTCTCTACTCCATTCTTTTTCAAATACAGGGAGACGGAAGACAGAAGCATCACCTTAGTATGTGGCAAGTTACATTTTTGGGGTGATGTACCTAATGTTTTAAAAACCTCTGATCCTTCAGTGGCGTTGTAGGAGACATACTGTAAGACTGCAGAATTGGTGGTCAGGGGTAGTACAAAGAGCAAAGTCACATACTAGCCAAAGGTCTATGCCTCACTATGCCTGAGAGCCCACTCCAAATCCTGCAGGACACAATCCACCCTCAGATGGAGGCAGGCCTTGCCCCAGGGCCCCCAGAAATCTGGTGCTGGCATGGATTGTAGGAGAGGAGTTCATTCCTTTACACAGAGCGCAATCCTAACCTGGAGTTAGGCCAGCAAAGTTTGGTCAGCACAAGGGCCATCATAAGCTGCATTTGGACCACTCTTGGAGTTAGGAAGGACGGCGCATGTCTGTGTGCCAGCTTCTCTGACTCCCAGAGTAGTCCAGACACACTTTATGGTGTCCCTTGTGCCAGCCAAACTTTGCTGGCCCAACTGTGCTGGCCTAATTCCAGGTTAGGATCGCGCTCATGGTCTATACCAGGGGTGTCAAACTCATTTCCTATAGTGGACCAAATAGCATTAATTATGCTTGCTGAGGGCCAGAAGTGACGTAATTAAGCAGGGCATGAACAGAAATAAGCACTTTTTTCTCACTTAGGCACTCATTAGCTGAAAATGACTGAACAGAAAATAGGTTATATTTTCATGACATAAGATGGTCCAATTATCCTGTGAGCTGCCCTTTCAGCAGTGGCACCTCAGCACAGCTCAGCAGCCAATGGTGGAGCTGGAAGAGACTGAGGGCAGAAAAAGAGCTTCTGCAGATCTTATGTTTGACACCCCTGGTCTACACTCCACCCTAGGAAGCAGTGGCAATGGCCTTCCAAGCCAGCTGGGATGAGGATGAATGAGGACAGGGTGAGGTGAAGTCAGTGATGTCATCCGAGCGCGCCAACTACCGGAACGCTCGGATGATTGACAGCCCTCCGCCCCTATGGCGGAGGGCTGCCACGCCCCCCCAAGCCTCACTGCACCAGAATCGCTCCATTTTAGAGCGATTCCGGACGCAAGGGAGGGAGGGAGGGCCCAGCAGCAGCTCGCCCGTCCTCCGAGGCTGCGGAGCGGCCCAGGACCTCCGCGGAACTAGCGGAACGGAGTACCGGGCCGTTCCGCCTGAATGACACCTCTGGGTGAGGTGGGAATTCAATTAGCCCCTATGCAAAATTTAGTTCCCAGTCCATTTCTGCAGCAGTGCAACTGAATGGGAATGCAACAAGTCCTCTGAAACCGGGTGCAAAATGGGAACAATGGAGCTATCATCTGGAAGACAGTTCTCAGGATTGCCTCAAGACATTTTTCCAGTCCGAGAAGCTGCGCCATTTGATTCAAAAAAGCAAAGTCAAGCATCCTTAGTGAAATTTCAAGGAATGTGGCAGACCACATAAGGGCTTATATGAAAAGTCATATTCCTCAAACAGAAGGTTTGCATGAGCATGGGAAAAGAACGCAGAAAGGTACTGAAAGATGAAGCATTACCAAGAAAAACTTGTGACAGTTTCACAGTAGATGTTTTCATATTGGAAGATGACATCACCCGAGTCCAGGAACCAAATGCAGAAGTCAGCCTATTACATAGCATGCTGTCTGTTAGGTACCAAATGTGAAGATAGAGAGATGAAAATAGGACCACTCAAGAACTAGCATCTGTCAAGACTAGTTTAAAAAAAAAAAAAGACAGCAGTCCCCAGAATAACTCCACTCCAACTGGAAATAAACTTGTGCAGAGACAGCCAGGAAGAACCAAAAAGAACAGATTTTCTTACAGTCAGTTGTCTAGCAGAGAAGAACATTTATTAATCACCCTTCTGAAGGAGGCTGTGGCCAGCGGACGCTGGCCATACTAGCTATTGGACTGCAGGGACTCCAACTAAACACGCCCACCCCAAGAATGAACACGAGGTGATGCAGCCACACTGGTGTTATCCAATTGTGTAGATGATCGAAAAGACCAAGGGGCACATGAAGTTAATCGTATCAACTTCATTGGGCTCACCCACTCAGGGCGCAATCCTGTAAGCACTGTTGGTGCCGACTAGCCCCCTCGTGTTGGCGTTGTGCCACTTGTGTGCCAGCCAAATTTGGCTGGCGCAAGAGTGGTTCTGGGTGGAGGGAGGGAGGGAGAAACTGGGTGGGGTGGGCGGGCCAGGAGATGTGCCGGCCCAGGGAGGGGGTTGAGTTGGGATGCGGCTGTTAGACCACATCCAAGCCTGCATCCCCAGGCTGCGCAGCCCCCATTCAGGCAGCGCTGCTTCCTCGGCTCTGCGCCTGCTACACAGCAGGTACAGATCCAAGGAGCACACAGAGGAGGCTAGAGTCTCCCCTGGGGCAAGGGTGTGAATGTGCCCTTGCCCCAGGGAGGTTCTTGAGCGCTCCCAACTTGCGCTGCATACAGCACAGGCCCACCAGCCTTGCTCTTCCAGCACAAGTTAGGACTGCGCTCTCAGTTGTCCTGTTGGATGAGTCCAAGATCCGCCAAAGTCCAGCATCCTCGTTTCCCATAGTAGCCAGCTAGATGTCGCTAACTACTTGCAAGCAGACCTGCCCACCAGCATCTGGTACACAGATGTTCAATGGCACCGTTCATGCAGCTTCCATTTTGCTAAGATGGTTAATGCGGGTTTGACAGAACTATAGTTTGTGTAGGCGTCCAGTGACAAAATTGGTATTGTTATTTGCAAACAAAGTACTACAAAAGCTGCCACACAACAGGACTGTCAGACTAAATTTCTAGACCTGGAAAGCTAATCATTAGAGGTAGACATCAAGGCCATGTTGAATGGCCTGGATTGCAAGTGGAGAGGTGATGTTATAACACTGCTGTGTAATTGTGTAAATGAGGTTTGCCACCAGTCTGCAACAGTCCTAGTCTATTGGGGGTCCTCGGTAGGCGAAAGCCCTAGGTAGGCAGGTTGGTTTTTGGCAGGTAAACCACTGAAAACATTTAGGGCACAATCCTAACCTGGAATGAGGCTGTCACAGTTAGGCCAGCAAAGTTTGGATGGCACAAAGGACACCGTAAATATGTTTGGACCACTCTCTGAGCCGGTGAGGCCAGCACACAGACGTGCGCCATCCTCCCTGACTCCAAGACGTGATCCAAGATGCGTCCAAATGTGATTTATGGTAGCCAAACTTTGCTGGCCTAACTGTGGTGGCCTAACTCTAGGTTAGGATTGCACTCTTAATGACAACCTCTTTTCACGGTTTAATGGGAACCTCTTCTCTCCCAATGATACCTCACCTCCTGAAATGAGCTCATACATCTCCTTCAACTGTGGAGAATTAGGAATGGAAGGGAACAGGCGGATTGCATCAGAAATAGGAGGATGGGAACAGACATCTGAAGTAGTAGCCCCCTTCAAGATCTTTATTGGGATGATGACAGAAGGGCTCGGAGCCAAAAGCGTTCCGCCAAGGAGGAGAAAGACAAGAGCAAACTGGAGATGAATGAACCATGAAATCTGGAGACAGGAACCTGAAAATATAGCCAATGGCGGTGCAATTTCCACAGTAAATAGCAAGATGGAAGCAAGCACCCCTGAACTACCTACCCCAGTGGATTCCATTCATTTGGATCATTCAGTCATTAGGGCAGCCAGTTGCATGATGGCCGAATCTTCATTTGCTTCTCTCGAGCACATACTCTTCGGCATCCAAAAAGTGACTTCAGCCTGAGCTACTCCAGAGCATAAAGATTATATTGTTCAAATTCTCTCAGTTGTCAGTTTTTAATACTGTCTGCCTCAGATGGCCTGGCAGTGACATGAAAGTTCCCTCAAAGGGAGGACATTAACTAAAAGAAGGAACTACCCCATCAAAACGTACGTGCTTTAAAGAAAGCGATGAGCAATTCTGTCCCTTATTTTTCATTGACACTGATTGCTTGTAATACACCAGCAAACTCACAGAGCAAAAATGATGGGACGAAGAGAATCAACTAAAAAAAATGTGAGGAAAACACTTTCGTACACATTCGTAGTTGGTGGATATATACTTATTGTAGAGCCCCCATTGTTTATATACTGTCAGATGTTGCCACTGGCAGATTCACTTATCTACATGGAGCAGGACTGACACCTCCCTTGCTGTATTTGCTGTGAGTTCTCATATCTGCCATCTCTGCTGCCTTCAGAAGGTCTCTGCTGGGTTCCTGAATGCAGCAGAGGCTTTCAAAATGGCACCCTCGACTAGTGCACAGGCTTTCAAAATGGCACCCGCGACTAGTGCACAGGCTTTCAAAATGGCTTCCCCCACCCATTTTAAAGAAGTCCGCACTAGTTGCGGGAGCCATTTTGAAGGTATCTGGACTGATGGTTCAGCAGCCAGTACTTTCCAGGTGTCACACTTTGCGCATGACACCACAAGTGCTTGGTGAGTAGAGGGGCCCTGTGGAGAGGGTGAGGGGGCCCCACAGGAATACTGCACATTGGGCCCCCCTCCCCTCCTGGAGTTGGCCCTACTCCTGATACAGCCTGTGTTGTGTAATTTGTTTGGTTCTAATGAAACTATTACCAGCCTGCAGCTTTAGTTTCCCAACCTCCCGCAATGGGACCAACACAACTATAATAAAGTTTTTTTTTCATTTACCTAAAGATGTCAAGCTGCTTTTTAGGGAGGCAAGGTTATAGAAGCGGAGACAAAACATTCAGGGGAAGGACCGATCCAGTCCAAACTGGCATTGATTTCAGTGGGGGAGAGCAAGGCATACACTCAGTTCTCCTGATGAAAGAAAGGAAAATTCGCAATATTCAACTTTGGCTGAATTATCCACTTTAGGTTTTTTTTAATCCTCCTTTTATCATCCAGGATGGATGAATTTTATACACCATCATATATTTCCATGGTTTGGGGAGACAGTGGAAGACATTAATCATTCTGTCCCTTGCCAAAGAATTTCCAGATGAACTAATGGCCAAGCTAGATCACTTTCCTTGGGATGGGGTCAATTTCAGGTAGTTACACCGACACCCACCACAACTGAATTCCTCATAAATGTATGGTTCTATGATGACTTAACACACAAAGAATCTCTAAACCGATTACGGTTCGCAGCCCAAGACACTGGCTGTAAACCAATATGGAAACATTGTTCTTATCTTTGCAGCTCCTGGCCATTTCTCCTAGTTTTCCTCTTCATTCCTCTAGCCTTCCATTTCCCTCATTCTTCTGAATATTACACTTCCAACGTTTTCCTTCTCAGGCCTCTTGCCCATTGCTTTCATGACCTGCCCCCAATTGGACAGAAGCAAGTCAGCTGCAAATAGTAGCCAGAAAAAAGCATCATCCTCTCCATCCCCCCATACCCTATTCTGCCTTAGGATAATGGTTCCCAAACTGTGGGTCGAGACCAGTAATGGCATCTAAATGATTTAGCAACAGGTACTCACTTTTGATTGGCACTTGTGTCAGGGTCCGCCCACTGGAAGTGAGGTCATAGCCGGAACCCAGGAACCGCCCCTAGGAACTGCCGCGCCTCCTTGGTAGGCCGCGCGGGGGCCCGGGAGAAGGTCCGGGAGTCCCGGGCCTTCCCTGGGGCCGCCGCGCGGGCTACCAATTCCCCCCCCAGGAACTGCCGCGCCTCCTCGGGAGGGAGCCCCTGGCAGCCTACCTGCTTACACTGCTGCTGCCGTCGGTCTCCCTCGCTCCGCTGCCTGCCTGGCTGGCTCTGAGAATGTGCAGGCAATTCAAACGTGCAGGCAATTCAAATGTTGCAGGGGGCGGAGCGGAGCGCCAATGGAGTCGACGAGTGGGCGGGCGAATGGGCGGGGCCAGCCCTAATCCTAGGAACGGGTACGCGCGTACCCGCTACATGACATGTCTGGTCGAGATCCACCAGTGGGTCACAAGTCAATTTCAGGTGGGTCGTGAAGCACCTACAGCAGCCATATTGAAAATATGGGAAGATGGAATACTGGAAAGGGGGAGGGTTGTGTGGGTGTTTTGCTTGTGTCAAGTTTGTAAAGAAGATTTGGTTCTTTCTGATTCACTTTGTTATTGGAAAATGGCTGAGAAATAATCCAACTAATTGCTACATTATCAGGAGAGCAGCAGGCTCTCACAATGAGGGCACTTCCAGCCATGACATCACGTCTGGTGGGTCCTGGAAAGACTGTTATTCTAAAGAAATGAGTCCTGGTGCTAAAAAGTTTGAGGACCACTGCCTTAGGACAAATAGAAGCTTTTGTCCCTCCTCGTTCCAGCAAGTCAGATCTAAGAGCATTGTCCCATCCACCTACTACTGCTGGCAAATATGAAAAAGGTCACACGACATCTTTTCCCAAAGAAAACAAGAAAACAAGTTTCTCTCCCCCTTTCCAAGACATTTTGCTTCCAGCCAGTTGGAACAGGAACGGAGCATCTCCAAAAAGGATCCATATCTGCTTGGCAGGCTGCCATGGCCCCCGGCTCCTGAAATCTGCACAAGCAGACTATTGTTGACTTATGGACTACTACAGTGAAGATTCTCATTGTCTTTCTGACAGCAGCCAAGCGCAGCTTTCCAGAATCCCAACAATGTTATCTTTCTTTCCCACTTCCACAGTTTCAGATACACCATGTGCGTCCAAGCGTCAAAGATGGTTTTGTGTATTGTGCGCCTTTTAAAAGTGATTTAAAAAGAGACAGACACTGAGAAAGGCTTTCAGACACATGTTTTACGGAGAGAGCAGCACACTATGACACTGGAGGCCAAAAAGCAAAAAAAGCTAGTATGTGTTATATTAAATGAGTCCCTGTCAGAACCAGGGAGAAAGACTAAAGAGACAACAGGATGTTATTCCAGCAGTTCCTTTCTTTAAGGCAATGGAATTTTTGCCCAATTTGTCTCTGGTCCTGTACGCCCGAGTCCTGACAATCCTGCTCAGGGCCGGCCCATCCACGAGGCCAACTGAGTCAATTGCCTCAGGCAGAAGATTAGTGGGGGCTGCCCATCTCTATCAACCAACTCGCCTTCACTGATCTTCCTCATTTTTTCGCTCCCTGATTGGAAAAGGGTGAGGGGCGGGGCAGCGAGGAATTGGAAATGTGGAGGGGAGGAGAGAGCCAAGGGAGAACATTGGCAAATGGGAGGCGTAGTAGCTGGCACATCATTGGGTAAGGGGACAGAAGTTGTGGACCTAGTCAATGGGCAGCCCAGGAACAGGAGAGGAGGCAGTCCATCTCCTCTGCTGTTTCTCCGCTCCCGTGTGCAGCGCCGCCCCGCCACACACCAGGCTCCATTTTGGAGCTGTACAATGGCAGAGGTGGACAGGAGGGCTACTACTGCTCACATCTTGACAAGGAGAGGTGCCTCGTCGCCACCTTCCTCCTGCCCCAGGAGTGCCACACCCAGGGCTTTTGCCCACTGTGGACATAATAGCGGGTCCGCGACATTTGGCATGCCACCTCAGAAGGTCTTGGATGAGTCCTCATCCCCCCACACTGGTAGACATGACACTGTGTGTGCAGACCCCACACATTTCTCTCCTTCCTTTTTGCCCATACCAGCACCTGCAATTGTTCACACCTTACAAGGAGCAGGTTCTTGTGGTCCATTTTTTTTTTGCAGGGCTAGAGTGCCCACAAGCTGTATTTCACCTGTGACTGACTTGGCCCCTGTGGTTTTGCTCTCTTCCAAGTCTGTCAGACTCCTTCCCCAAAAAGGGACACATCAAGTTTAGTCTACTCTGTTTGTCCTCCACATCAGTCATGTACTTGGCCCTTTTCCCGCCCAAAGCCAGGACCGCAGATTGCCATTCCCTCCTGGTCTAGAGCCTTGTATGACATCCCATCACGTGCCGAAAGGTATTCTGAAGCCTTCAGAGTGCTTTCAACATGTGACCGGGATGCCACGTGAGGCCTGAAGCAGGTGCCGCCCATGGGGCAACTGCCCTCCCAGCTTAATGGTAGGAACGCCATTGCTCCCGGCTTCCTCATTCCTGCTGTTACTCTCTATTTTTTCTCTCCAAAAGATAGGAAGGAGAGAGAAAGATGAGGTAAAGGTTTCCCCATGACCGAATGGTCTAGTCATGACCGACTGTAGGGGGCGGTGCTCATCTCCGTTTCAAAGCCTGTAGAGCCGGCGTTTTGTCCGAGAACAAGCTTCCGTGGTCATGTGGCTGGCATGACTCTACGCCGTAGCGCACGGAACGCCGTTCCCTTCCCACCGAAGTGGTCCCTATTTATCTACTTGCATTTAGGTGCTTTCGAACTGCTAGGTTGGCAGGAGCTGGGACAAGCAATGGGAGCTCACTCCGTCACGCAGTCTTGAACTCCCAACCTTGCGGTCGAAAGCCCAGCAACAGCAGATTAACTCACTGCGCACTACGTCCCTGAGAGAAAGATAAGAGGAGTCAAAAGAAGACATTAGCAGTAGCAATGAGGGCCGGGAGCCACGGTGCTAAGAAACCACTCTGTGCCAATCCACCTTCCTTCCCTACCTCATTAGCAGATGTATAGCATCTATGTTGTGGGACGTCCTCTCCAAAGAGATTAAATTGGTTGCTTTCTGCAGTAAGCAGCCAAGACTTGGCTTTTAAGGAAACCCCTTTGGATTCATAGAACATGGCCAATATTTTTGCTGTCATGATGGTTATTGACTAGCTGCTTTAAATGTTGTTAGTGTAACCCGTCTTGAGCATTTCCCTATAAAATGAGGTGCATACATTAATAAATATTCATTTTCCCTGACCCCTCTGAAAACTGAGCACAGGGAACAAGCTTGGGTTTGAACTGGAAAAACTCAAAATTATGTCCTGAATTCTGGTGTTTTCATGTTCAAGAGAGACACCCTGCTGCAATGAAACCAATAGGATGCTAAAGGGTCAAATTAAACCAAAGACTTGCCCAGGTAGGCTAAAAAAAATCAGTTAAATAGAATGAGCTTTGATTTCAAACAGGCTTCCATCTACTTAAGGTAAAGGTTTCCCCGCAACCGAATGGTCTAGCCATGACTGACTCTAGAGAGCAATGCTCATTTCTGTTTCTAAACGGAAGAGCTGGCATTTGTCCGAGGACAGTTTCCGTGGTCACGTGGCTGGCATGACTAGACACCAAGGCGCATGGAATGCCATTACGTCCCACCGAAGTGGTACCTATTTATCTACTCGCATTTTTATGTGTTTTCGAACTGCTAGGTTGGCAGGAGCTGGGACAAGCAACAGGAGTTCACTCCGTCGCATGGTCTCAAACTGCCAGCCTTCCAGTCAGCAAGCTCAACAGCTCAGCGGTTTAACATGCAGCAGCACCACGTTCTACTTCCATCTACTTAGTCAACAGCATTTCCATATATCTGGACCACAGATATGTCCACAACTCTTGGGACCCTGCTTTAATTAATATCTACAGGCCTTTGTTGCTGTTTTTATATTCTTAACTAGCGTTTTGTGACCCGGCGTTGCCCGGGGGCAGAAATCATCCCCAGGCTCTATTGGGAGGAGGAATGAGTGTGTTCTGCAGTGCACCCCCACCTTTGGGGGCGTATGGGGGGCCCTACCCCCATAGCATATCTGTCCAGATCGTAAGGAAGGAGTGCACCACGTGTGGTGCACATCGTTCCAGAGGAATGGTGGAACATACACACAAAAATGCAAACCTCCCTCAAAAGCATGACATAGTGAGATCCATATGTAGACATATAGAACCCGTCCCTGAAATAAAACAGTATTGATGACCTGGAACCCACAATGCACACTATCACTGTGAAATGAATGAGGAAACAGGGACAGCATCAACTAAGAGAGCAACATGAAGGTCCCACTTACTGTCTGCAGGTCCAGCCCTCACGTATGAGAAACAGGCAGAGGTGGCCTGTGAGCTCCCTGGACATAGGCCCCTCTCAGATACGACTGGCTGCTGGAACTCTGTGGATCCTGCTCTTTCCTCCCTGGCCCACTCAGGCCATGCAGGCGAAGCACTTTAGTTTCACTTTCTGTTCTGCTCAGTTTCAGCTGAGCTGCTGCAGAATCGTCTGTGACCACAGGGTGGCAGCAGACCTGTAGCCCCATGCAATCCCCTTGGTTCCTGACGATCCGGCCCCCTCCCTGAAAAACGGAGGGCTATAGGGGGGTCTGACCCCCACAGTGATTCCTTCCAGGCTGCAAGGAACGTGTGTGCCAAGTTTCGTGGCCGTGGGTCAAGGCATGGAGACGTGTATAAGGAACATACATACATACATACATACATACACACACACAAACGTCCATTTTTATATATATAGATGGCATCTGTAGCATTGTAATTGCTTTTAATTGTTTTATTACCATAATTGCTTTTAACGGCTTTTGATGTTATTTTATACTGCTTTGAGTACCGAAAAAGCAGTATAAAAATCTTTTAATTAAACAAACAAACATCAAGTGGTGCCACTCCCCCACAAAAATTACATTTGAAACATACAATTTTGTAAACACAAGTGGATATTGCAGTGTTAACTGAACAGCTCTTTTCACCAAAAGGTGCTGAACTGCACACTAAAGTTCCAAGATGCTGATGTATCATAGCCCATTTTTTTTCTTTTGAGTTTATTCCTGGCTCCGCAGATAAAAACTTTATCCTTAAAAGGCAATCTGAGTCAAGTTCCATTGTCTTCAGTTCACCATTAAGGATAAAATGTAGCCAGCATTTCAGCCTATTACTGTATATACTTTAGCTAGTGACCCAACATGCTAACATAATCAGAGCAAGGTGAGAAAATATGAACAGATAGAAATTTGGAAGACTCTCCTGAAACCTGTCGTTCCCAATAAAGTCTCAGAATAGAAACAAAAAAGAAACACAACCAAATGCACCTCACTATGACTCTGGGCTACTTGGTACATCAATTTTCTATGAACCCATAATTAAAAATGAAATGTTGAACCAGGCTACGCCTGGCAACTGCAGCAGCATACCTCTGCTTACAAATCTGATCCCAGCACAAGGCCAAAATCTTCATGAAGGGAATCAAGAATAGACCCAAACTTCCCAAGGCCTGAAGTGGCATGCAAAATGCCACTTTTTCTCCACTGCCCAGCAACATGACAGCTGCCTTTATGGCCAGTCATCCCCTGCTATTGATTTGAAGAAGAAAAAAGACTGGAAGTGCGGAAGATAGAAGAGTGGTGGGCTAGAGTGTCTCCAACATTCTAGCCCAACACACTTCTCTCCTGCTCCATTCCCCTCTTCCTGGCCAGAGGCAGGCAGTGGGCACCACTTCAACCATAGCCCTTAGGCGACTTCCTTAGTTTGCTTCATGAATGGGCCAGCTCTGCAGGAAAAATACCAAAGCTAAGTAGGATTTGGTCTGGTCCGTACCTGGGTGGGGGACTTCTGGTTCAGTACAATATGTTCTGCTTGACCTCACCTGAGCAAATAGGGGGACACTGAGAAAGGCTGAAACTCTTGCCATCAAAGAAGGGGGGGAAACACCCAAGAGATGACACCTCTTCAAGATGTGCAAATATAGGATGTAGGAGAAAGAGGTCAAGAATATTGCAAACCATACACCCACACCTCTTGAATACATCTACTGGTGTTGGCCAACATTTCCCTGACCTTCCATAGCAGGGTCAACCAATTTAAGATTCTTGCTAAGTTCCCACCATGTACATGCAGCCATTGGGAGCTATTTTGACCAACGATGCATGACATCTTTCTCTCTGTTTCCAGGGAAATGCCAAATCAACCACTTCATCCAGCCTCTCTCACACATCCACTCAATTTAGTCATACCAGCAATGCCACTGAAAGGCCAAGATCCTGAAGCAAAGCCCTACACTGGGCTTTCCATGATCCATTGAGCCCCCACAATTCCTCTCTCAAGCTTACCGGCAGAGGGATAAAGCACTCTGCCTTCCCCACTGGCCAATGGGTGCATGCATACCCTAGGCCAGTGTTCTTCAACCTTGGGGTGTCTCACCCTTTTGGGTCTGCCCCTTCCCCTGTAGTGTCCCTTGCCTTCTGAGGCCTCCCTCCATCTCTCCCTCCCAAAGCCACTGCACAAGTGCGGCTGCTGAAAGGGTGGTGCTGGGAAAGCCAAATTATCACGGGGGCCGGATAAAGAGCTTCCAGGGGCTGCATCTGGTTTTCAGGCCTTATCTTTGACTGTCTTCTTTGGCCTTTATCTTTGAACCCATCATCTAAGGGATTGGAATAAAATGTAATGGCACCAGGCCATAGCCTCTGCACCCGCTTCCCAAAGACTCGCCTTTTTCTTCTGTCATCACACCTCATCTTGTCTTCAGCATAAGCTGGTGAGTCACCAGAAACAGAGGAAAGACCCAGAATTGTTGCAAGCCAAAGCAGCCTCCACGGCCAGGTCACAAAAACATTTTGCTCTGCTGCAGAGATGCTAAAATCTGCCAGCACTTTTTTTTGCTGTCAACGCAAATACAGCCAACATGTACAAAGGAGTCTAAAATAGTTTTGACAGATAAGGAAGTTCCTTTGAGTTGGTCTTTGTGTCAGATCAAACAGGCCCTTTCACACAATAATGAACACCTGACAACAATCCCGCTGGATGTTCTCCAGCACAGTGGTATTCAAACTTTTCAGACCGGGACCCACTTTTTACAATGGCACTGGTGTCAGGACCCACCAGAAGTGATTACATTAACCTGGAAGTGATGTTGTGGCAGGAAATGACATCATCAAGCAGGAAGTGTTGTCACTGTAACATAATAAAATGACACTCCTGAAACGCAAATTGGCACACTTGAACTGCAGCAATTGTACAACCGTGAAACATCCCTGACAGAGAGCAAGATTAGGACAAAATATGATGTGAAAGCACTGAACTAAACACAAAGTTTTTAAAAACCCTCACTTGAAAATTCAAATGGTTAACACTCACAAAAGGAATACAGTATAGCAAGAATAAGGTCTGCAGTTTCCAAGATGGCTGCTCCCAACTTTCCACGACCCATCTGACATCAGGTTGCGACCAGCGGCATCATGCAGCCGGAACGCTGGGCGGGAGGAACGGGTGAGCGGCAGCCCGCCCGTTGTGTACCGCTCCATTTTGCTGTCTTCCCCGCCCCCATGGGGGCGGGGAAAACAGCAAAACGGAGCGATACGCAACGGGCGGGCTGCCGCTCACCTGTTCCGCCCAGCGTTGCGGCTGCATGACGCCGCTGGTTGCGACCCGCCAAGTGAGTCCCGAGCCTCAGTCTGAATAATACTGCTCTAAGCACAAACCCCAATGAAAGCTACCTGCTGCCTCTCCCACTTGGTTCGTCACCATTTTAGTTTCATTTTTTATTGTCACAGCAGTTTCCATGAGCCTAGCATTTGATAGAATCGCATAACAGAAATGGCAGAGCTCTGTCCTGAGGAGCTTACAATCTAAATTTTGCCAGAGGGAAAGACATCTGCTGCACACATGACAAAAGGATAAAGTATGGAAAAGGCTGATTACAGCTGACATTCCCCTATACGGAAATACACGTCCATATAGGCCAATATTCCAGCTCTTACAGTGGGTGGCCAAACGCCTCTAAGAAACTCTCAAGAAAGCTGCATGAAGGCACTTCCCCTCTCCTTCTGCTGCTTCCCAGCAACAGATAGTCAATGCTATACTGCCCCTGGAAGTTCCATGTCATCCTCTGAGTTAGGATTCATCAATAAATCTACCATCCGCAATAATATAATCCCTGTTGAAAGCCATATAGAGCAGTAGTTCTCTGATGAACCATTTAAACAGCAGTTCACGGTGATGTTCTCATCACCCCGAGAACATATAAGCACACCCACTGGATCAGAACAGACACATGGACCTCAGTTACATGTATGCTCTGAAATCAGGCCTGAATTGTGCAGAAAAATCAAATCATTTGATCCAGTCAAGTTAAAATAGTATAGACGTATGCCAGTTAGAATAGAATTATCTTCCGATGCATCACGCGAATTTACATCGCCCGGTGTGAGAACTCATTGTGTCACCACCATGATGAACCTCCTCCTGTACCAGACCAGATAGAATCACAATAACATATGCACAGCCTAAATGCAGTGGCATCACTAGGGTTGGTGTAACCCCCATTAATTTTATTTAATATAGAACAGTACAGGTCACCCAAAAAATAAGTAACAAAAAAAAAAAAAAAAAAAAACCAGTGGCCAACTTGATGACACTCAGGGCACAATCCTAAAATGAGTTAGGCTGGCATAAGAAAACACAACTGCCTTATGTAACAAAAAGTGGATTTCCCTAACTCAGACTCAGAGTCAGAGTCTGACTCCAATTTCCCTAAATCAGAGTCAGAGAGGCCAGCACACAGACGTGCACCATCCTTCCTGACTCAGAGAGTGGTCCAAACACACTTTATGGTGTCCCTTGTGCTGGCCAAACTTTGCTGTCTTAGCTTATGCCGGCCTAACTCCAGTTTAGGATTGCGCTCTCAACTGAATACGTGTTCTAGCTTTAGCTCTGATAAAAGGACATTAGAACTGACTCATACTAAGACCTTATTGATTCCCTGCTTGGCTCTTGGAACAATCGGTTTCATTGATCAGTTTTGAGTTAGGGAAATCCACTTTTTGTTACATAAGGCAGTTGTGTTTTCTTTTTCTGGTTAATTGGCCATACCTTTTGATAGAATACAGACTCTGATTCTATCTATCTGAATGTTTCATTACATTCTGTATGAAATTACCTTTCCAATCATTTGTAACATGATGGTATAAATACAAGTCTTCCAAAAGGTTTCCAAAATTTTGGCCACTCCTGGTGTCACTTCCAAGGATGTCAACTGGTGCAGTTCGCACCCACTGCACACCCTCTAGGGATGCCACTGGTCATTTTGAAACTTTTGCTTGCAAAGAGGTAGCTAAGGTCGTTTCTAGCTGCACGGATTCATCTAATGGAAGTGTACGGTAGACTATGACAGCTTATGCCAAGGTTAATTTCTTAGCCTTTAAAGGTATTACATGGCTCTCAGCTGTTTTTGAAGCTTATGTTTCCGTGCAACAAACTGCCAGATTTTCCAGGCTAAAGTACATACCCCCTCTAGGCTTCAGAGGCAGCTCTGAAACCACTTGTCACACAGGTGATCTTCATGGGTAATTGGACAAGTAGATGAAGACCAGGCTTTCCGCTGATGGTTCTCTAGGTGGAGCACAAATGTCTCATCTCCGGTTGAAATATTTTGCTGTTACATTAATCCTGGACAAAGTCACCTTTCTGGCAAGGAATGATTCTTGGGTTTTTTCTTTCTTTCTGTTCTCCGGAAGCATAGCTGCCTTAAGATGTCAGCTATAACAAATCCATTCCAATAAGCCTCTGTTCCGGATAAATAACAATTTGATGAATTGGTCTCTGAAATGCACCTTTTCATTAAGGGCCTCAACTTCCAGCACCTGTTTGAGCCAAAGCAGTTACTGAATTTCTCAGGGTCTACTGTTTTAGACAATCAAGTCTGGTATACACTCTGTGATAGTATAGTTTGTTGCCTTTGGTATAGAATAGCTTAACTATGCTAAGCTTTGGCAGAGCACCGAAGAATAGATGCTTTCGAATTATGGTGTTGGAGAAGACTCTTGAGAGTCCCCTGGACTGCAAGGAGATCCAATCGGGCAATCCTACAGGCAGCCAAAGCTGATTGCTCCTTGGAAGGACAAATACTGAAGCTGAAGCTCAAATACTTTGGCCACCTCATGAGAAGAGAGGACTCTTTAGAAAAGACCCCAATGCTGGGAAAGATCGAAGCAAAAGGAGAAAGGGGCGGCAGAGGATGAGATAGTTAGATAGTGTCACCAAAGCAATGAACATGAAGTTGGGCGAACTCTGGAAGCTAGTGGAGGACAGGGAGGCCTGGCGTGCTGTGGTCCATGGGGTCGCGAAGAGTCGGACACCACTTAGCGACTGAACAATAACAAGCTAAGCTGATATGAATAGACCAAAAGGCACCAGTCAACATTTTTACTTGGGAATCCAGAAACATTTTAAGCAACAACATGACAAATGTGTATGTTTACCTTCCACATATACAGAAATTCCTCTTACAACACAAGAACCAAGTTAAACCTCGACATGTATCAAGAACATAATTTGAATGGATTTGCCCCGATGCATTTAGCAGTGCTTGCACAGAAGATTGCTGGCTGGATTGGATCCAAGGGCATAGCTACAGTAGTGCAGGAGGGTGCAATTGCACAAGGCAACATTTAGAGGGGGGCAACAAGCTGAGTTTGACACTAGTGGCCAAAATTGTGAAAACCTTGGTGATTACAAATAATACTATCCTGTTATATATCATTGGAAAGAAAATTTAATGCAGAATGCAATGAAACAGACCAGAGTGTAATATCTTTACTCCATCAAACGTTATGGCCCCAAAACCAGAAAACAAAAATATAGCTGTCATGTAAAAATTGTGGTTTGTAGTAATAATATGGTCATGTTATATATCATTCAGTACAGAATTTCATGCAGAATGCAAAGAAACAAATTGGAGTGTATTATCTTCACTCTATCAAGTGTTATGGCCAAAAAACCCAAGAAAATGAAAATACAACTGTGATGTCACTTCCTGTTGTGATGTCACTTCTGGGGCATCATTTTGTCCTCTGCACTGGGCTGCACTTTCATTAATTACGCCCCAATTGGATCCACTACCTATTTTGGGGTTGCAGCAGATGAAGATTGGAAAAGGTATAATTTGGAGTTTCTGATTCAGGCCCCAACATGTCTTGGGCCAACTCTTAATTAATTAAGCACAAAAGAGAAAATGCACCAGGCAGCCAAGTTGATATCAGCTTAACCCTCTATCTATACTGGGAGAAATCTAATTTACTTTGCAGTGCCCTCTGGGTTCTTCTCCTTACAGGCTCCATTCATTCAGCCAGGGGAGACAGAGATCCAAAGGCAAGTAAAGGCAACACAGAGTTATACACCATCTACTAAGGGCACTTTTTTTTTTTTTGCAGTTTTTGGAATTTGAATGGAGAATGGCAGGTGTGTGTATGATGCATGTATAGCAGTTGGGATGTGGTGGTGTTGCCAGTTAAACCGCTGCTGCTGAGCTTGCTGACCGGAAGCTTGGCAGTTTGAGACCACGCGACGGAGTGAGCTCCCGTTGCTTGTCCCAGCTCCTGCCAACCTAGCAGTTCAAAAGCACGTAAAAATGCAAGTAGATAAATAGGTACCACTTCGATGGGAAGGTAACTGTGTTCTGTGCGCCTCGGCATATAATCATGCTGGCCACATGTCCACGGAAGCTTGTCCTAGGATAAACACTGGCTCTTCGGCTTAGAAACGGAGATGAGCACCGCTCCCTGTAGTTGCTCATGACTAGACCATTCGGTCGTCGGGAAACCTTTTCCTTTACCTATAGTAGTTAAACGTTTCCCCTCTGGCCATTTTCCTAACCCAAATCACTCTCACTTTTCTTTAAGGCTGATACCTTTTCACCTTGCAGAAAGTAGATAAGTGTGCACTTGCAATCAAGATACTTTGTGGCAACGACAGGTCCTCCCCTACAGTGCCCAACAGGGAAATCCTCTTTCCAAATTTGCACCTTCACACAGTGGTGGCACTAAGGTTTGTGTCATCTGGTCTGAGAGATCATTGCATCACCCCATGATGGACCTTCTCCCATGCCAGACCATACAGAATAACTTATGATGTCATATTTACAACCGAAATGCAGTGGCATCACTAGGGTTTATTTACGTTAATATATAACAATACAGGTCGCCCAACAAAAAACTAGTGGCCAATTCAATGACACACAACTAAATAAGAGTTCTAGTTACTAGCTCCGATACATGGAAATGAGAGCTGACTTGTACTAACACCTTCTGGGGTCCCTGCTGTATCATAACAACACCTCATTGACTCTCAAAACAATCAGTTTCATTTCTCAGTTTTGAGTTACGGAAATCCATTTTTTGTTACTTAAGGAAGTTGTGTTTTCCTTTTGCTGGTTTTTTGGCTATACCATTTGACAGAATACAGATATTCCAACGCAGTTTGTTTCATTGCATTCTGCTCTAAATTCCGCATTGTATGATACAGAACATGATGGTATTATCCAAAAATAAAAACGTTTTCACAATTTTGGGCAGTGGTGGTGACGCTCCCCCCCACCCTGTGTGCATCACACGGTGTGGAACGCAACCCCCCTTACAATGCCCCTGCCTTCGCAAAGCTACTTTTGGGAAAATCATGATTTTGAAAAACCAGGAGGAAAAGACACAACAACTGTGTGTCACGTCTAAGTTCAGGCTTGACAAGAGACAGCCAAGCAGGTACGATTCTTACACCCCAGTTCATTTCCAAGATGACTGCTAAAAATTAAATCTCTTTGAAAACAGAGTCTTGACTAAGAGCAACGGAAAACTGCATGCAAAAGTATAGCCTAGAGCAGCAAGTCAGGATGCTCCGAGCCAATGTCTCCTGTGAATGAACAGGTAGCAAATGTGCACTTTATTTAAATGTAATCAATTCAGAACATAAGAAATCAACTATTTAAAGGACACTGGCTAAGAATCCTAATGAAGCCGTACCCAGAGGAGTTCATTAGTGTACCCCAACCTCCGTGCTGAGAAAGCAGAGAATGTCCTACTGCCTGGTATGTCTTAGTGAATTTTTCAGCAGTTGTGCTTTATGATACAGTGCTTTCAAGTTGGCGCTACTGAGCTCAAGCACTTATGCAGCAGGTAGATCCACATGGCTTTCCAGCAGTAGCTATTTCTTGCATCACCACCTTCAGGATAAGCAAAACTGAGAGGCAAGCTAGGAGTTTATTTTACATTGCACACTTCTTATGTTTTTGCCTTGCATCTTCCAGACAGTTCTCAGGTGATGCCATTCCTACACCCTCATACAGGTTGGACCTTGGGATTTGCGGGGGATCCATTCCCAGACCCCCACCCCACCCCCGCAGATACTGAAACATGTGGACAATGGAGGAATCCAACACCAACACCCAACGGAAGCCTTCCAACACATACGAGAGCCATTCTGAGGCCTGTAGAGGTCACATGTGCGGCCTTGTAGGCCTCAGAAAGCCTCCCAGACGTGATTGGAACAAGGTTCTGGAAGCATCGAAGAGGTCCTTAAGGATCCTTACCTGCGAGTTCGGAACCCCCAGTTCGTCAAAACTTCAGGTTCTGAATCCATGGGTAAATAATCTGAACCTATACTTAATAACTGGAAGCGGGTCACGATCATGACCAGAAGGTGCGGGAGGGGGGGGCTACGGAAAGGTCCGTGGGCTCTCTGTGCCCCGCCAACAGCTAGTGCGACCCGCAGAAAGTTGTGCAACACGTGTGCTACCCCGGCGCCGGTGTGATCGTGGGAGCACTGGCGCCACATCAAATGGTGTTCCGCCCCTTAAAGGGGCAGGGATCAGGGTCTTCAGGCTGGGGCGTCATGACGTCCCAGTCTGAAAACTATTGGCCTAATCCCATCCAACTTCCTAGCTCTGGTGAAGCTGCAACACAGCTAGCAAGTCAGGGTACAAACATTTCCTTACCTTGAGGAGTCCTCCATGACTGCCTCCCCCCCCCCAACAGGATGCAGCACATGCCCCCTTAGCACAGCTGCATCAGTGCTGGAAAGTTGGATAGGATTGGGTCCGAGACTGGCTGCATTTCAATGTCACAGAAGAACTTGGCTTGTTCTGAACCATTACTGTATCAGGTGATACATCCTTCCCTCTGGGTTTGAAAGAGGATCAGCGGGAAAAACACAGAAGAAGTCTGAGGCTCGGGGACATCAGAAAGACTCAAGATTAAAACAAATAGATCTGTGCAATATCTGAATCTGGCTAACTTGCTCCACAAAATGGAATGCGAGTTCATACATTGGCATTGGATCAAATGTGATCCTACAGATGTCCTTTACTTGGCCAACCTCATTTAAAAGTAAAATGAAAGGTGAACCTCAACCACCAAGGTCACGATGCAAAAATGAGCAAGTGTTCCAATGTCTCATGCTGCTAATGTATGTCCCCTTTTTCTCCCCTCTGCTTAAATGCATGCATTTTATTCTCACCCACACACTGATAGGCCTTCAGATTCCAAGGATAGCATTTGGTTCTTTTTTTTCTTAAGCCATTCTACAAAAAATAAAAAATAAAAAAAATGCCAGGAGGTGAAGTCATTCATTTTGTTCTGAAATCACAGCTAACTGTTACTGCTTAGAGGCTCTAGGGATGCTGCTAATGGACTGTTTAAGACTTGAAACACCACCGCAGGCTTCCTCTAGGACCACTAACTCCGAATTTCTTTTCCAAGCTCTGAAATAGCTCTGTGGCTATCACTGCCACCAAGAGCCAAATCAATAGTCATCTTAATTCACATTTGTCAACCGAATTTGTCTTGCAAGTGCCTGATCATTGTGGCATGCTTTTTTACTGAATAAGAACTGAAGGTGCAGTGTGTTCTTACACTCTCAAAGTGCCTGAGGTTTACGTATTTGTTTTGAGCTGACCCAGTTCCGGATAAAGGTAAAAGTTTCCCCATGGCCGAATAGTCTAGTCGTGACTGACTGTAGGGGATGGTGCTCATCTCCGTTTCTAAGTTGAAGAGCCAGTGTTTATCCTGAGGACAAGTTTCCGTGGTCATGTGGCCGGCATGACTATACGCCAAGGCGCATGGAACGCCGTTACCTTCCCACCGAAGTGGTACCTATTTATCTCCTCGCATTTTTACATGCTTTCGAACTGCTAGGTTGGCAGGAGTTGGGACAAGCAACGGGAGCTCACTCCATCGTGTGGTCTTGAACTGCCAACCTTCTGGTCAGAAAGTTCAGCAACAGCGGTTTAACCTGCAGTGCCACCACGTCCCGTGCCAGTTCTGGGTATACCACCCTAATTGGCCCTTACTATCCATGGTGGTGTACAACAATTAAAACAATTCCAGAAAAACGCCAAGAACATATTCAAAGCACAAGTCCAATCACGTAATAAAGCAAATTAATTACTTGAGAGCAAAATAATTAAGAGCAAAGCTAATTGCAAAAAATTAAGAGCAAAAACAAATAAGAGCAAAATAAGTGTGTTCAAACTTATATTGAAAATTCAAAAATCTTTGACAAAGACCAGGGAGGGCCCGAGACCTATCAGTGTCTGAGGCAGTGCACCACATGCCACCTCTAGGGCCAGCCTTAAACCAATGTGACCAATGCCGTCACATTGGGCCCCGCGCCTCAGGGGGCCTCGCACTAGCAGGGTGAGCATATCACCTGCTGCAGCAGCTGGGATCTCTATGGGTCAGTGGGGCGAGCCTTGGGCCCTGCCACCTGCCCCTGAACAGCCCAAAATGGGCCACCTAGAAGCAGTGGCTGTGACACCAACTATTTGCATATGCCATGCTTTGCGCATGGCACCAACAGCGCTCTTCTTGGTGAGTCGGGACCCCCTGCTGAAATGCTCCTCATTGGGCCGACCCGACCCTAGCCACCTCCCCTTGCCCAAAAGCATACTAGATGCTGTCTCCACAGCCATTCTTCTTCCTCACTCCTGGATTTAGAAAGCAGAACAGAATAGAGAGAGGAAGTGTGGAGAAGAGGAGAGTGGTGGGCTAGAGAGTCCAACCCTCCACTGTTCCTCTTCCATTCCATTTCCTCCCCCCCCCTGTTTCAAACTGGGGGAAGCTCAGAAGACAGTGGCTGGTGGTATTTGCCTGCCATCTCAGGTGTCAAGAAGTCTTAGGCCAGCTCCAATGAAGTTGTACAATATACAGATTTTAAGAAAGGCTGGATCTCATCTGATCCTGCAAAAAACAGCTATGCTCTGTCCCTAGGTTTGTCCTGGGCTCTGACCCTGTAGGCAGAGGGCTTTGCACTCTGGCTCTACAGCAGAACCCAGGTTTTGCCATTTCAAGAGGTGATTAAGTTATCCCCACACAACAGCCAAGAATCTCTGCTAGAGTTAATTGATCTTCCCAGCAAGCCTTTGCAGACAGCAAAACATGGTTGTCATAAAATTTGCATTAAGGGCAATGCAGTGGGGAAAAAGCATCTTCATTATGCAATTGCCACATGTCCTTGGAAGGCTTTATTTCATTAGCCCTGAATGAACAGTTATTCTGTTCTAGTTCCTTTTATGAAAAAAAGAAGGAAAAAGCTAGGCAAAATGTTGACGGATGAAAACAAGTTGGAAAATACATTGGGAGACCATAGCAAGCCCAAGTCTTCTACCCATCCAGGCTTGGAGCAGGAGAGATGGGTGGGGATTGTTGTCCTGGCAGGTGTGCCACAAACCCTGTCCCTCTCCGTGCTGGGAATACCTGAGCACCAGGGGCACATTGGCACCCTCTGCCCACTTTTCCTGCTCTAGAGAGCTAAGCAGCAGGCCAGTAGGCCCACTCTTCATCTTCTTTCCCCTGGGTGGTATAGTGGTTTGGGAGTTGGACTTCGACCTGGAAGATCCAGGTTCAAATCCCCACTCAGCCACAAAGCTTCCTAAAAATAATTATGAGCTTCTGTCTTTCCAAACCAGCAAAGGGGCTCAGGAGACCAAGGTCAGCCAAAACAATGTAGCATAGCCTTTCCATTCTGGCCCATGCTAGGACCCCATTATTCCGTCCACTTCCCGAGTACACATGTGAGATCTGTTAAGAGCAAGGGTGTATTGATTAAACGTTACTTCCATCGATCTGCCATCACACTCTCCAAGAGCCCATTAATTTCACTGGCTCTAGAGGCTTTGCTCTATTATTCAAGAATCAGAAAAAGGCAAACGAATGCCCAGTTAAATCAGGTTGCTCAGCTCACATCTGCATAGTTATCAGTAAGCCTTTAATCTCATCTAAATGGAATGGACGGCCCAGCAACTTGGGGCTGCAAATGCTGAAGAAGTATCCACCAGATCACTATGAAAAGCACTGAAGGGATAGCAGGACTGGTCTTAAGCCAATGTGACCAATGTCATCACATTGAGCCCTGCACTTTTTTTGGGGGGGGGCACCAGCACAGTGAGCATATTGCCTGCTCCTGCAGCTGGGATCTCTATGATCAGTAGGTTAGTGAGGTGAGCAGAACAGCTTTATCTTGGTCCCTCCCAACTTAAAAAGGTAAAGGTTTCCCCACGACCAAATGGTCTAGTCGTGACCAACTGCAGGGGGCGGTGCTCATCTCCGTTTCTAAGCATGTAGAGCCAGCATTTGTCCAAGGACAAGTTTCTGTGGTCATGTGGCCAGCATGACTATACACCAAGGTGCACGGAATGCTGTTACCACTGAAGCGGTCCCTATTTATCTACTTGCATTTTAGGTGCTTTCAATGACGTCACCACCACCTGCTTCCAGGACACCCATTTTGGGCAAAGTCCAAGGGCTGCATTTTGCAGGTGCCGCCACAAGCGCCCTTCTTGGTGAGTGGGGGGGGGAGCACCTGTGGGAATGCCCCGCTACTCCTAGATCCCAGCCTGAGGAATAGCATTGATTGGCTGTGTTTCCCAGGTTAAAAAGAGAAGGACCAAGTAAAGCTGATGGATGCTCGCTGGATTTCCCTGCTTGGAGAAACTGGTTTTCCCTAAAAAGAACAACCGAAACCAAGTTAAAGACTGACAAAACATGGGCCAAGTATAAACACACTGGAGAGTATAATCTCCAGAAGGAGATTACATGTTCAGAGGTGGCCTCAAGAATCAACAGGCCACCTACAAGGCTGGAATTATAATAATGTAGACAGACCAAAACATGTGGGGAGGCAGAAAATCCAGACAGGTCTCTTCCCACGGCTGATCAGCTCAGGTGGATCAGGTAGGGGGCACCCACTTCGACCTGCCCACCTCCACCTTTTAAAAAGAAAGAGTGAGAGGAGGTGGGGAGCTGCAGAGGGGCTGGGAACTGCAAGGTACCTTAATGCTGGCACTGCCCCGTGAGACAATCTCTACCCATCCAGGGGTTTGAGGCAGTGGTGGGATGCAAATAAATTAACAACCGGTTCTATGACATCATAGCCGGAGCCAAAAAAAACCCTGAAGCCAGCTGAGGTAAGTGAGTGGGCAGGGCCCGGCCATTTAACAACCGGTTGTAAAGAACCTGGGCAAACCCCCTGAATCCCACCACTGGTTTCAGGCCTAGAGACCGTGTGGGTTGGGGACCTGAAGCCCAAAAGAGTAGCGCTCACAGTAAGAAGAGGTGTAACCAGATATCCCTAAAAAGCAACGTAGAAACACAATGAGGGCAGCAATTTCCTAAGCAGCAGGCTTTGCAGCCAGTAACTTGGCATTCTGGAAGATTGATGTAATCACATCACTCACGACCTCCCAGGCTTTCACATGAGATTGAATGCCCACTTTCGTACAGCCTCCGATTGGTAACCTTTGGGCCCGTCCAGAGATCTTCAGAATGGCACCTGAAACTAGCATGGACCCCTTAAACATGGCCTGCGGATGCTTCTGCCAGCCATTTTAAAGGTGTGAGCGCTGGTCACAGGTTCCATTCTGAAGATCCCTGCAACCTTCGGAAGGTTTCTGCCTAGGAGATAACAAGGACAGAGGTGCAGGTAACAAGGGAGGTCACATATAAAGAGGACTGACTGTACATAAACACAGTTCTGGATGTCGGTTTCTGCTGTTGTGTCAAGTTAAATTAGCATATTCCCCCAAGCAATCAGGAAGGAAGGAATTACCTATTCCTTGCCCACCCTGGGGCACTGTGGTATGTTGCCCTCTAATTACAGCTCCTCAAGTAATTTATAACTAATTACTCTTAGGAAAACCACCACGAGATTTTTTTTAAACAAAAGTTTAATTATGTAGGAACAAATTCTCCAACTGTATCCACTCAAAAGGAGCAACCACCAAGCCCCCCCAACGGCATTCCAGTCTCAATCATCAACTGCTAGTTGGCTACAGCCTCCTTTACACAGGCACAATTACAAGCCAGGTTTACACGTTTTGATGCATGATTGCAAATTGGAAACCGAGGCCTCTCTTGGCCTGACTCAGGGACTCAGGGGGGCCGTTAAGATACCTTGAAAAGAAAATAAGATTACAGCAGTTTGCCTGAGAGAAAGGTGAGAAGTTCAACTATCGTCATACAGTGCTACAAGCCCAGTGCTGTGCAATAAGCCCCCTACATCTACTCTTCCTGGGATGAAATGCATACTTTAGCCCGTCCTGGTGCAATCCCACAAACTGTGGATGGGATGTTCCCAGTGGTGTCATTCAAATGATTTAGGAACAGGAACTCACTTTTGAGTTCAAATTCAAATGTTGGAAAAAAACCAAAAAAACAACAACCCGGAAGCAGCCATGGAGCCCGTTAGGATCCAGAACACCTGTTCTGGTCCGTTCCCCCTGAATGACATCACTGGACGTCACTGCCTATTTCTTGGGCAGGACAGGAAAGATGGCAGCTTGTTCAACAGCAATCAGTGGCAAACCTAGATACATAATAAAGCTCCTCCTACTGGCCACCTGATAGAATTGCAGAAGTGGTCATTGGGGCAAAGGTCACTGTGTGGAACCAGCACCCTTCTTGCTTGCTGCAGGAACCAAGAAGCATCTGCTGGAGCATATGAAGCTGTCTTATAATGTTGAGCCCATTCATTCCGTCTTCCCCCATACATTCCTGCACATCCTAGGTCATCAAAGAGGGCCCTTCTTAAGAGTCTGCTGCCATCTGAAGCCAGGGGGATAGTGGCAAAGAGCAGGACCTTCTCAGTTGTGGCACCACATCTCTGGAACCAGCTCCCAGAAGATCAGAGGGCAGCTTCCTTGGTATATGGCTTCTGGCGGGGTTTAAAGACCTATTTGTTTCAACTGACTTTTGGGAAGGGAGGTACTAGGGATCCCTTTTAAAACTTTTTTCAATGTTTTTTAAAATTTTTTGTAAACCGCTTTGAATTTTAGAAAAGCAGTATATAAATCCAATAAATAAGTATGTAAGTAAGTAATGGATAGCTGGTGGGGAGTTGGGCTTAGACCTGGAAGAGCCAGATTTCAAATCCCTGCCATGAAGCTTCCTGCATGACCTTCGGCCAGTCACTGTTTTTCGACCTTGCCTACCTCACAGGGTTGTTGTGAGGACAAAAGGAGGGAAGGAGGTGCCAGATATACCACTCTGAGCTCCTTGGAGGAAGGGTGGTATAAAAATGAAAAGTAAATAGTAGTAGTGCACCATTCTTCAGTTTCTTCTCCTTGTGCTCCTTGGGTTCAAAAAGAATATATGTAGAGAAGAGAGAGAGCTTACAGCCATATTGGGGTGTGTGTGTTTCATGTGGGTAGTAGAGGAGAACGTGATACAAAACAAGTAAGGCACCATATCCCCAGGCACCTAAATTTTATCTTGCCTCTCTTATAACACCTTTTTAACCACTTTTAACCAGCAAACCTGAAGGCAAAGTCTCCGGCAGCTGCCCTCCCACTGCTTATTGGGTGGCACCAGGAACACTGTGCCTATTCCAGCACAGTGTAATACTAATAATAATAATAATAATAATAATAATAATACTTAGTATTTATATACCGCCTTTCTAGGTCATTAGATTGCTCTTTTGACTTTATTCAAGGCGGTTTACATAGGCAGGCATTTCTTACCTCAAAGGGTTTTTACAATCACAAATAAGTTCTAATCTTACAAGAACTGCTACATTCAGATGACACTTTCAAGTCCAGCCTTCCTTTCTAGCCGCACAAATGCCTTCCTGCCGGCTGATAAACAACTTTCTTGCTCTCACCAAGAAACAGCTGGCCCGACACAACTCCTCTCTCACAGGCAGCCGGACACAGCTCAGATTTTATCAGCCGCATTCTCGAGGTCTGCCACTCATGGAAACTTCCGGTGTTCTCCAACTGGCAACCTTCGGCTCTTATCTTCAGGCATGACTGCGTCTTTTACCCTCTCGGCCAGACATCCTGTCCTCTCGGCTAGGATTGGGCTGCCCACTGGATACTTTTCCAGCAATCTGTCCCTCCCCCCATACACATTCAAACTTCATAAAATCATGGCCCACCTACTTCTGAAGATGATCCTTCACCTACCATCAAACAGAAGACCAACAGTGTTAGATGGCCAAAATATAGTCTTTACAAGACAAGAAAAGCCTGGACCTTGCAGGGAGTTTGACTAAGGGTGCAATCCTAACCTGGAGTTAGGCCGGCACAGTTTGGCTGGCACAAGGGACACCATAAAGCAATGGTTCACAAACTGTGGGTCAGGACCCACCAGGGAGTCATGAGCCAATTCAGTGGGTTGCGAAGCACCTAGAGCAGCCATATTGAACATATGGGAAGCTGGGATGCTGGAAAGGAGGAAGACCGTGTGGTTGTTTTGCTTGTGTTCAGGCTGACAGGTAGTCATTCTAAAAATGTGCTAAAATGTTGGAGAACCACTGCCATAAAGTATGTTTGGACCACTCTTGAAGTCAGAGAGGCCAGCCCACAGACATGCACCATCCACCCTGACTCTGAGAGTGCTCCAAACATGCATTACTGTGTCCCTTGTGCAGGCCAAACTTTGCTGGCCTAACTGTGCTGGGAGAATGCCAGGTTAGGATTGTGCTCTAGGAGACCAATAGTGCAATGCCTACTTAGAAATAAGTACCATTCGATTTAGTGAGGCTTACACCCCGGTAAGCGTGCACAAGATTGCAGCCTAAACTACAAAGTCCCAGGTTCAAATGTTACCTCTAATACTAATTCAACATGCCTGAGATGGAACTGCTATTCTCTTAGCTTCAACCGCAGTACAGGGGCAACTAGCCTTCCTGTTGAAGGCTAGTTTGTATTGTGCCTTTCTTCCAAGGAGTTCCACCATACATGGAGTCCCCCCCCCCGTTTATGCACCAGATCAAACCTTTAAAAAATTTCCAGAGCTTTTCAGAATTTTACGTGCAAGCCAACAATAAACTTGTTTTTCCTCTGCTGAAACATTCTGCGTGGACCATTTTAATGTTTTTTTATCTGCTGCTTTTATTCTTCTTTATTCATCATCCGCTAGCTATTGTTTCCGACTGTGCTATTTGGTTGTATTTTCTTGCATTGTAAATTTTTTTTATTAACATCTGTCAGCAGCTTTGAAAATTCATTTCCAAGTTGAAAAGGAGGGCATATATTGCAACCATAAATATATCAGCCTGTCTTATATGCTTGCTATAGGGGTTTATTTAAATGATATATGTGAAGCTTTTTGGACACCCAAAATACACGAGACAAATATTTGTTGATGTATTTATTTACTAGGTCCATTATATAAAAATGTTCAACCGCTTTGCGGCTGCTCCAGAGGCAGGCTTAGTTTGCAGTGGTGAGGATGTGTTTCAAGACTGGCCTGATTGCCCAAGCAAGAGCGTAGCGCCGGAGCAACGGGGTATAGGATTGTGTTCCAAGTCCTGCGCAACAAGTGCAAGTGGAGCAGTGGCGTAGCTACATCATTTTGCACCAAGGGCCGATAAATTTTTGACACTCCCCCTGACAAAATTTGTGGACTCATCATGCAGGCCCACAGGCTATATGTTTGAGACCGCTGCCTAAGTCACTTTTATTTTGGTTTCTTTATTTTTTCTGCCATAACCTTTGCTAGAATAAAGATACTACATTCTAGGTTTTTTTAAATTGAATTCCTGGTGAAATTCCACATTCAGTGATGTATAGCATGATGGTATTATTCTGTAAACCTGCGATTTTTGAAATTTGGGGTTCAGTGATGACACCCCCCCAAGGATGGCATCTGGGCCGCTGCGTCCCTGCCTATAGGTAGCTACGCCACTGAAGTGGAGGTCAAAAAAAATGTCTTGGGTTTGCTGCTGTCATCTAAATCCGTTGCAAACACAGTATTCGTCTGGAAAAAATATGCAATATAAAAAATATGCAAATTCCACCAATCACATATCAAGGCAATACTAGAGTTTGTGGACGGGGCCTGTAGATGTTACAGTTAGCTGGCAGAGAGTTTCTTCCCTTTCTTCCCATATCCAAAAGATATGATGGTAGTCAAGACAGAAAATTCACATGACCACCACATGAACACAAGGCATAATCTAATAGAGCCATCTGGGACAAGATTAGCCAGCTCTGCTACATCCAAAATGAACTACTGCATAGCTGAAAGGCAGTTTCAAAAACTTCATTCCACTGGCATTACAAAAAGAAGAGGCATGCCAACTTTTCCAGTACATTTTTTTGGGAACACACACACACACACACACACACACACACACACATACACACACACACACACAGGTCTGTCGGGAGGTACAGCAGTACCAAAACAGCCACTGCTGTATCCTGTGGGGCCCAGGAGGCATCCTTGGGGTAAGGGAATATTGGTTCCCTTGTCCCATGTTGGGCCAGGCAGCCCCTATGGGACTCAGAGGCTGGCACTGATTCAAGTAGCTCATTAAAGGCTTTCAGACATGGGGGGGTGCAGGATGCGACAGCAGCCAGAGGCTGCTGTCTCCACCCCTCCCTAGCCTGAACCAACCCAGGCCACCCTCTCCCCACCCAGAGACACTCCACCCAATTTTCCTTCACCCCAGAACATCTTCCCGCTGCTCAGTGATCTACTCACCACCGCAGGCTCCTGGCAGCCATGCAAGTGACCTTATGACACTTTTGAAACAGCCACTGCCTGCCCAGCGCATTCAAGAGCAACACTTCCCAAGCATAGTATTGGGCCCTAAATCAGGATCATCTCCGTCTGAATGGCAGCAGCTCTTCAGCTGCCCACCAGCAACTCTGCCAGATCCTTTGTGCTGGAGCTGCAGCCTAATCTTGAATTGAGGCTCTTCAGTTTGCAAGACTCTATTCCTCATTCCAAGAAGTATCAGTCCACATCCTTGTGATGAAAACCCTCGCTTTCCATCTCTCTTTACCACCCGATTGGAATGCTTCGAGCACTTCGGAGGCTTCAGGAATGCATTGGCGACCCCAAAGCAGCTGCTAAGTCATCCGTATGCAAGAGCTGTTAGCCTTTCTTGTTGCTGTTTCAGCATCTTTTTCTTCCCCAACTGACTGGCAAAGGAAGAACTTGGCTTTGAGCCAGCTCATTGGACAGTGACGCTCGCCAGTTACCAGAAGTGGGAAATTCAGGGGCTCATGTGACCTGTTCAATACCCACTGGTTATAAAACTCTCTCTCTCTCTCTCTCTCCCTCCCTCCCTCCCTCCCTCCCTCGAGCATCTAATACTTTTTAGGCACTTTCACACTTATAGCAAGATGAGTGGGTATGTTAGGACCAGGACTCTTGAACACTGTAAGTGGAATAGGGATTGCACTAAGTTAGGGCACAAGTCTATGCTTGTCTTCTCAGAAAGGATGGAATATACTCCTGTATAAGTCAATCATGGATAAGTCGAGGGCACGTTTTAAGGGGAAAATATAGAATTTGTTATGACCTGTGGATAAGTAGAGGGTAAGCATTAGGGGGTGTTACGAAATTCTTTGAAAATGGCTTAGCAATAATTGTTCTCAGGCAGCAACAGACAGCCAACCAGCACAGAAATGGAGCTATTCTCCAAACAAGAGAGATGAAGGTGCTTATGGGAGTTGTAGGCTTTGTGAGGAATACAGTACATCACTTCCATAGCAGCAGCCCTCATTAACAACTACAATTCCCATAAGCAACTTCCTCTCTCTGCCTTTTTGAAGGACATTGGCTACCATTTTTTGGCTTGCTATTTGTTGGTGCCTGAGAACAATTACTGGTAAATAAAATTACTCTGTTTTCTTTCCTACCCCTTGCTTTCTGCTTCTTAGCCCAGCCCCCACCCCAGCTGCTGTTAGAAGCTTTTAATAAAATGCTTTTAATATGGTTAAAAATAAAAGCTTTTAATATGGTTAGTATTGACCTGTGTATAAGTCGATCCATGTTTTCAGGGTCAATTTTCAGGCATTAATTTTGTAGACTTATGCATGAGTGTATAGGGTAAGCCCCATTGTCTTCAATAATTCCTAGGAAAATGTGTACAGGATTGCAGCCTTAAATGTGTCAGGGCTTGTGTGCATGCATGACACTTGCTTTTTAATATCCTTGGGTCTCAGTTTACATGGGAGTAAGTAGGTTGCTCCATTTACAGATCGCCCACATACTGTTTGGTTTTAGGGAGTCTTCGGGAATTGGTCTGTGAAGCTGGGAGGGGGTGGGGTTCTCTCAAGGAAGCATCTTATCTGTGTGGTTCTCTAGCTTGGTGGTGGCAAAAAAAAAAAAAGAGTACCCCCTTCTTTCCCCATTCCAATCCCAGTTCACCCAGTAAAAAGAGTGAAGCAAGGAGCAGAGAGGTAGGCACCGCCTAGCCCTCTCCATTTACAATCCTGATCTTTTGTTTCAAAAGTCTGAGAACGGCTCCAGTCACTCTCCTTGCAAATGGAAATTCCTCCAAATAAATGTCACACACAAGCATGGCAGCAAACTAGATTTTGCTGACACTCATTTGCAAACAAACACACCCTTTGTTCCTCAAAGCTATGTTACAAGATTTCCACGCATGCATGCCAACCCCATGGGCAACCTTTCATGGATTGTAGCAGAGATTATTTCCTTCCTTGTTCTGTCAGATATGCTCCAACTTACCCTGTTCACCACGAATTGTCCCATTTTTTTTTTTTTTGGTCCTTGATAAAGCACTGTCCCTATAGGGGATGCCTTTTTAAAGTACAGCAAGTATGTGCATACGCGTACAGTACTGGAGTTATTTAGGTTGCAGAACCTTCCACTCTGTCTCTCTAGGTAAATCTCCAAAGTGTACTTTGTCTCTACT
Source organism: Lerista edwardsae (assembly GCA_029204185.1). Classification (NCBI taxonomy): domain Eukaryota; kingdom Metazoa; phylum Chordata; class Lepidosauria; order Squamata; family Scincidae; genus Lerista; species Lerista edwardsae. Next base: position 22,295 of record JAJKFI010032869.1, on the reverse strand, counting down.
GTATGTGAATGAAAATGCAAAACCAGAGATGTATAATGCCAGTACAATGCTTCCTGCCATCCTCTCTCCAATGATAAATGTTGCTGAACGTAGATGCAGCTATTCTATAGGAAAAAAATCAGAGCAACCATAAGATTTTTAAAAAGTGTAAAAGAAACGCATGATCAGATTACTAGAACGGTAAACCATTTAAAAATAAATGCATACTACTGTATATATGGTGGGAGGGAGGCGAGGGTGTTCAGGCATTAGTAACAGGGCCTCTTTGGTGTTAGTGCCCATTTGTGGATTTCTGCCTCGAGAGTCTGGCAGCCTTTCTTGCGATTTTTAAACAACAAATTGTTTAAATACATAAAACAATTTTGGAAGGCGCTTTAGATTGTTCTTAATTGAATGTCTTGGTCTTAAAGAATCTACTGACTGAAACGGTGGTATCCACCACTGTTTATATTATTGAAAAACCTTCAGAGTATTTGCACTTCAGCCAAAGGTCTCCAGATTGCAGGCTGCTTAGACAGACAGGATTGTCCCGACATCCTAACCCTCACTGATGTGATACTGTAGCATTTTCTAGTTCATGCTGCAGGAGCACAGGTGTCTCTGTAGCAATCTCTGGATTTCCAATGGGAGTCTGTGGCAGCAAATGGAGAAAAAAAAGGCCAGCAGAGAGCCCTGTGGCACCTGAAAGGCTAATGGATCGATTGTAGGCACTGTCCCTGTAAATAAAACCATGTCCTGCACTTCCAGGTTTCACAACAGCATGCAAAGAGCACAATGAGGATTTTTTTTTTTTTTAAGCACAAAGGCAGCAGGTCAAGAAAGTATTAGGCAATGTTCCAGGTCACACCACCCCGGTGTTAGACATACACAGGTGTCATTGTTTTTGGCTGTTAAATGGCAAAAGATACACTGCTTCTTTCTTCAATTGCTTGGAAATCAACGGCTGTAACCTTCTGGGAGTGCCTTGCTGGGTTAGACCAAAGATCTAGGCAGGCCCAAGATTTCCTGGCACCTGAAACGGAGCACTGAAGGCCACCTCCTTACCTGAAGATGCAGCCGCCACCTCCATCAAACTCCCTAGGTTTGAAAGAGGAAGAGGAAATGCAGAAGAGAGGTGGGCTAGAGTGTCCAATGCCCTGTTCTTTTTCCAAGTCCATGGAGCAGGAAGAGGCAGTGGAGGCGAGGGACAGGCAGGTGCCCCTAGCCAATCAGCTTCCAGAAGTGACTGAATTTGTCAACATCATGAACCAATTGGCCTTGCCAAAATGCACACCTAATGCAGCATTCTGCCTCTCTCTGCTTCTGGAGATAGGCCAGCTGGGTCTATCCCCAGTTAGCTTGCAATGTCACTAGCCAGTCCGCTCGCCTCTGTCCCCAGCATTCAGTAATGAGTTATACAGTATACTGCCTCTGGGGTTTTTAAATCAGCATTGATTGACATAGCCTCATGACTCTGTAGCATTTCTTTTGAAAGCTGCCTAGGCTCAGGGCTTTCATAGTGACCCACAGGAATGGAGCCAATACATTAATTGTGCACTTTATACAGAAGAATACTGATAGACTGCAGTGGCTAAAAAGCTCAACCAGGGAAACGTCTTAAGTTTCTATCATGAATTCTCAAGCCCTTTAGGGAAAATAATACCCACCAAACTTACAGGGTAAGCACTGTATGTGAGATACCAGAAGGCTTAAGAGCACACTTCTAATCTGAATGAAATTGCTTTTATAAAATAATTCCATTTGTTTATCTTGTATACCAATCCATTTTCCTGGATGAGGAAAACAGGAAACCTACTGACCTGTGCTCACCATTCAGGTATTGGAAACCTCCATCATTCCCTTTCTTCTTTCCCTCAGATCGCAATCCGAGCCTGGAGTTAGGCCAGCAAAGTTTGGCCAGCACAGAAGACACCGTAATGTATGTTTGGACCACTCTCGGAGTCAGCCAGCACTTGCGCCATCCTCCCTGACTCCAAGAGTGGTCCAAACATGCTTTACGGTGGCTCTTGTGCTGGCCAAACTTTGCAGGCCTAACTTAGGATTGCACTCACAGTTCTTTGTCCGTAACAACAATGGGCAACTTCTTTGTCCATTACAACCAGTGGAGCTTAGATGGAAGCAGGACAGGTGCCTATCATAATCCTTCCAACAAAACCTGACCTGCTTCAAAGAGCAGAGGTAACACATTCTGAGTGACTTCAACTACGAACCATCCAGGTGGGCAACCTTGACAAAAAAAAAAAGGGTGCAGACAATGCCTGGTAACACCCCTTTTTTTGGATTCTGACCTTTCCACACCCACGTGCAAAACCTTAAAAGCAATACTGAGCAAGCAGTACACGGAGTAGGAAGGAGGAAGAGAGAAGCCTGTGTCCATTAAGCAGGATGTCTGGGGCTTAACCATGCAAACAGACTGGAATGGGTTGCAGTCAAACTTGAGAGCCTTCTTAAAGCAGAGAAGAAAACAGGGGGTGTGCAATCTCCATCTCTGTAGCTGGCAGGAAATACAACACTACTAAATCAGCTTGGTTTGCTATACGCTCAAGGTCAGCCCACAGGCCAGATCCAGCAGCCCAAAAGTCATCGCTGTGAGGCAAGGCACATTTCCATTTAACTTTCCAGCCAATTACCCTAGAAATGCTTGCTGGGTAGCCACTTCTGCCCAGAAATCCAGGCACATAGCCTGCTGGGCGATGGGCAGGAGAAGCCACTGCCCGGTGCAACTTTCTGGGGTGATCTGCTGGAAACATAAGCAGCTGCGGCACGGAACAGAAAGCACCACTTGGGGATGATTTTTTCCCCCCTCAACATCTGACACTGCAGTCTGCAGTTTGGCCAGCGCTGCTTTAGGTCAACAGAGAAGACTCTTCTGCCTGCTCCACTTGATGCTTCTTTGCCAACATCCAGGTCTCATTTAAGAGTACAGAAACAGACAGCAGGCAGGGACTCCGACTGGAAAACACCCAAGCCTGGGCCGGATCAGGGTCTGGTCGCTCATTGCTGCAGCCTGGTCCTGGCAGATGACATCTCCATCCCCAATCCATAAATATGCAGGCAGAGTCACCCGCACTTTGTGAAATACCCTCCGCCCCGTACAAGAGGATGCCAGTGCATAATTCACCATGACAGCTGAAGTCAGTTCTTCCCCCTATACATATTCATGAACTGGATCAAAGCCAAGAGAGGCCCCATTTAATTAGCGGCGATTATTTGATTATAATGGAAACTGTCTTATTAGTTAAGATAGATAAAGGAAAGCAAACAACGATTGCTCAACTTATTAGCTAGATTTCAACAGGATGATGAAATCTTTTTTTATTGCAGAGAATGCACACATAAGACATTTAAAACTTTGTCAGAGCATCAGTAACATTAAAAGCAACTGACGGGAGGGAACGAGACACACATGCTCCTGCCATGAATACAGGTTCCTTTGTTATGCCCGCAAGAGGAAGGTGCGGATTCAGAGACCAGGTGGACATTCTTGGGAGGGATTGTAGAGCTGTTGTAAATCAGGTAGGATTATACCTGTTTCAAACTTCCATGTTACTGTATGGAAGATGGAGAGCACAAGGCCGTGCAAACTCAGATCTCCACGTGCAACAAGTGCAAGCTCAGAGTTGGGGCATGTTCCGAAACAGCAGCTTCCAGAATCTCAAAGTAGATGGGTCTCTTCGATGCTTCGCCATCTCAATCAAAAAATGGGAAGGTTCCTCAATAAACATGCATGTTTAGGTTTTTTAAAAAATATATTGTTGGCCAGCAAAAAAAATTATTCCAAAGAAATATTGGATAAAATTAAAGATGTGTAATATATTTAAAGCAGCAACGCAAAGAGGCTTCTTGCTTTCCCTTCCTTCTTTTGCTTCTCTCCTGCATCCTTGCAGGGTTTGAAAAGGATTTGTTTGGGCAAAAGAGGGACCTGTCAGCACCCATGATTCTGCTGCCAGTCACTATGGGAAAAACTGCTAGATGGAGCAAAGGACCGGCCCATCCATGAGGTCAACTGAAGCAGCCGCCTCAGGCATGAGATGGCTGGGGGTGCCCATCTCTAGCTGTCAACTCGCCTCCACTGCTCCTTTCTCCTTCCATTCCCTGGGTTGGAAAAAGAAGAGGGGGACTGAGAAGAAGAGCAAAGGTGGAGGGGAGGAGGGGCCCACGAAGGAGTCGGAATATGGCATGCTGCCTTAGGAGGTGTTGAGCCAGCTCCTGCCTGTAGCAATGTTTCCAGGGAGTTCCATGGGGCTCACTCTCAGGCAACTGTATAGAATTGCAGCCTCCCCTGATTACAGAGGAAGAAGCCCATCACTTATTCAAATAAGATGGATCACTGGCATAGCTATGAAAGAGTACCCCAGTGCAGAGGGCCAAACGATACCCCAGAAGTGACAACACAACAGGAAATGATGTCACAGTTGTATTTTCACTTTCTTGGCGTTTTTGCCATAATTTTTGATAGAATAAAGATATTACACTGATTCTGTCAAATAATATAATTTGTTTCATTGCATTCTGCATTAAATTCTGCATCGAATGGTATAACATGATGGTATTATTCATACTTATCAAGGTTTTCACAATTTTGGCCAGTAGTGTCAAGGTCAGCTTGTTGCCCCCCTAAAGCTTGCTGCCAGTGGAATTTTACCCCCTGCACCTCTTCAGCTACACCCCTGAGATGGATGTTCAAAAGAGCATGCCCAGCCTGCCCAGAAGGAAGCTTACATCTATGGAACGTATGCCCAAGTAATTGCTTCTACAATGGCAACCTCCCTTCAGAACTCGGCATGATTAAAAATTTTGCATTGAGGCAAGAGGGAAGGAGGAAGATAGTTTCATTTAGAAGGCCTTGCCAAATCAGGATATCAAGAGAACTCCACAGTAGAGCTGGAGGACCAATGGCAGCCCAGGTCTCCCCCTTCCCCAGCCTTCTCCATCTCACCTCACTCAACAGTGTTCAGGAGAGGAGCTTCCACATTGCAATAATCAGAAGTCATCATAGCCATCTCTTAGGACAGATAGACTAGCCCCCGTCTCCAAGAAGAGAACCGCTACCTTAACTGCAGCTTGTTCTGGCAGTAAGGGTTGTACACCACTCTTTCCTTGTGGCCCTGCTGGCCACATCCCTACAAATGCCACAAAGAGACACCAACAGGCAATCTTGCCACTTCATCTAGGAAGGGATCAGTAACTGTGTGGAGCCAACAATGATGTGAGTGATAATCTGCAAGAATCTAAGCAGCCTATGGGGGGGGGGCTCAGATGACCCATCCTCCCTTGCAGGAGCCTACGTGGCAGAGCTATGGGTTGGCATGCACAACAGCCTTGTTGTACCAAAAACTGGGATGAAATTCAGAAAAACTCGCAGGACATTTCTCAGAAAACCAATGTGCCTGGCTAGTGGTGTCACTAGGGGAGTACAAGGGGGTGCGAACACTACCAGGTGTCACTTCCAGGGTGTGGCACCAAAACGACTTATGCAGTAAGCCAGCCGGTCTGGAGACTCTGTGGCAGGTGGCTGGTCTGTTCTGAGCCAGCCAGTCCTGAGGGTCCATGATGGGTGGCTGTCCTGGAAGCACTGTGGCTGCCAGCTGGTCCGTGATGAGACAGACAGTCCTGGGGCACTGTGGTGGGCAGCTGGCCTGGCAGTGCTATGGCAGGCAGCTGACCTGCAAAGCTGACCTCATTTTCATGAAAGGATGGAGCTGGAGAAAGACCAGAAGAGATGGGACCATGGGGTTGACACCAAACCTATTGGTCCAACTGTGTCTGCCATCATATCCCAAGAGAACCAGGGCTGATCAATCAAAAATATGACTTGCAACCAGGTAGGGAACTTTTATACTGAGCATAGATGTGAATCCAGGACATTCATCCCTGCTGAGCTACAAAGTTAATGGCTTTGGCCCACCCCAGTGGGCTACTGTCAGGGTAAAATAGGTCAGGTCTATATATGCTAACCTGAGCTCTGTAAAGAAGGGCCTGGATGCAAGTCTTATTGTTAAGAGTGAGCATAAATAAAACAGAGTAACGAGCTTGCTAAACAAGCTACCAAGGGAATACACAAGGCATAGCGGAAGCTTGTCGTAATTTTAAAAAAGTCATCTCTGGATCAGGCTGCAATGCTTATTTGATTAATCATTTCAAAAAACCCTTGACAGCAGCTAGAATAGCCGGGGCTAGTTATTGGAAGAAATCAGTTGCGCAGCCAGTGTGATTGGTTTTACAGGATGTGGGACACTGCCGCTCTAGCCGAGATCGCTTATCTCTAGAAACACAAGGGAAGGGCCTTACAGGGAGAAAAAAAAACCATTTACAGTAATGGTCCATTACTTGCAGATGGAAAATATCAGGATAGTGTTAATTTTCCTTAATCTAATTTCTCCAATCCATGACATGATACTTTGTCTTTGTGACCATATATGCTGCACTTTTCCTATCCACATAGTTTACTTTTATTTTTATGTACAATAATTTAAAAAAAACCCTTTTAACAGACTAATGGCCCAGTCCTATTCCCCTTCTACATTGGTGGAGCAAGGAGAATGTGCTTCACCAACACAAACTGGAACACAGTGGCATAGCTAAGGAGGTGCAGGGGGTACCAATTGCACTGGGCAACAAGCTTTAGGGGGCAACAGGTTGGGCTTGACACTAGTGGCCAAAATTGTGAAAACCTTGGTATGTATTAATAATGCAGTCATGTTATATATCACTGGCAAGGTAATTTCATGCTGAATACAATGAAACGACCCAGGTTGGAATATCTGTATTCTATCAAAGGTTATGGCCGCTGAATAAGGGGCGCAATCCTAAGGGGCAGCTGATCTGCACTGTATCCAGTGCAAGTTAGGAGCAGGCTGGAGCCTCCATGGGGCATGTTCACCCCCCTTATCCCAGAGGAGGCACTAGCCATGCTTATGGGCCTGCTCTGATCAGTACCTGCTGTATAGCGGGCACACATTCAAGCACACTGCACGGCCTGAATTGGGGCCACGTGGGATGGGGAAGGAGGGGTGGATGTGGCCTAGGGCCCATCCAGGTTACACCCCACCACCACCCTGGCCAACCCGCACTGCCTGTCGAACTCGGTTGACACAGGAGCAGCTTACCAGGGGCTTGTTCGGGCACCGCAGTGTTGACCCAAGTATCTGGATCAGTGCAGCACCAGAAGCACTGGTGCAGACGTTCTTTACAGCACGTTCGTGACAGCACTTGGTTGACACAAGTGGGTTGAGACAAGTGGACTGCAAACGTTTCTGTGCCCCAAGTAGCAGATTATTATTATTTCGAAGAATTTATACCCCGCCTTTCCCATGCCAAAGCAAATGCCCAAGGCGGCTTACATGGGCAGGCTAGTCTAAACTATCATTTTTAATGGGTTTTTAACCCATTGAAATATGTACAGTATTGTGCAATTCACCGAATCCTTAATCCTAGATGTAGCCTTCACAGTGTGGTTCTCTCCTCTGGCCGTGTGACAGCGAGCTTCAGCAGCTGATCCTCAGTCCAGCCTGGACAGGTCCTCAAGGTTGGACTCCGTTCTTTTGCTGGCTGGCCTTCTCACAACATTCCCGCAGTGGCTAATCAGCTCCACAGTGACCCCGTTTTGCCACAACACATACTGCAGCTTGTCACAGCCTGGCATTCTGTCTCCCATCCAAAAATAGACTACAGATTATCCTGCTTAGCTTCAGGCAGTACCAGCAGCTCAACCATCAATCCACACATCCTGTCACAGATGCCTTCGCTATGCCTCTGCTGTGAAATGTAAAAGCTCTCGTAATCAAACAACAAAAGCTGCTGTTTGGTACAACATGCTAACCCAGAAAAAAAAAAAAGAGTTGCTCCCCTTGAATGCAGCGCTACAACACATGGTGTAACTCCATCCCACCATTGCACAGGGTCCCAAAGCTTGCAGTGTGCCAAAATGCCACTGTCCCATTGGTTTTAAGTCAGGCAGCCAGAGCAGCCACTTCTTGCTATTCCCATTTTGCATTTTCAGCAAGTTTCTGGGAGGCTGCAAGATTTGCATAATTCTGGTGAACCAGAATTCTTGCGACAGGTTGCTTTTCTGCAGCGCATTGCCAGGCCTCGCCTTCATGCAAATCTTTCCAGACCACGCTCAAAGACACTTGTTTGGAACAGGAATTGGCAGACCTTTAAAGGAGAAATACAGTGAAGAGCTTGAGTCACACAATCAATACTTTATCCTGCCCTTCCCCTTTTGGTGTCAATTCCAGGTGAAAGAACTTAAGTGCCCTGTATATTTCTCTAATTTGCATTCTGAAAAAGTATGCAGAAAAGCCACAAAGAGAAGGGTCTGAATAGTTTATTTTTGTGGCGCAAAAATGCCAGAGAGATGCTCCTTGCTAGGATCTTTCTCAGCATGAACATCTTAGTCAGATCCCAGCTTTTTCCTTTGTTTTCAGTATCTACTAGGCATCGTTTTGAAAAAAAAAGTTTATTCTGCCACAACAAAATTGTTAAAATGTCAAGTATGTTTTATTTGACCATGAAATAAATGTAAGGCACCAGGAGTCTTAAACAGGGCTGCTCTCCCCACAAGGCTGGGGGGCAGCAGCCACTTGGAGTGGCAAGTAGAGAAAGACAGCAGATCAGGAGGGTGACCTGCACTCTGTGCCTGACTACCACGCCACCCTGCACACTACCTACTCTCTCCTGGCATCACCCTGATCCACTCTATCCACCTGCAGGGCCGGACTTAAGCCAACATGGCCTGTGCCGACAAATTAGACCCTGTGCTTTGGGGGGGGACACGGGCATGGGGGGGCACGTGGTGGTGCAGCGGGTTAATCCACTGCTGCTGGGCTTTCTGACCGGAAGGTTGGGAGTTCAAGACTGCGTGACGGAGTGAGCTCCCGTTGCTTGTCCCAGCTCCTGCCAACCTAGCAGTTCGAAAGCACCTAAAAATGCAAGTAGATAAATAGGGACCACTTCGGTGGGAAGGTAACGGCATTCCGTGCACTACGATGTATAGTCATGCCGGCCACATGACCATGGAAGCTTGTCCTCGGACAAAAACGCCGGCTCTACAGGCTTAGAAATGGAGATGAGCACCGCCCCCTACAGTCAGTCACGACTAGACCATTCGGTCATGGGGAAATCTTTACCTTTACCAGCATGGTGAGTGGATTCCTCGCTGCTGCAGCCAGGATTGAGGGCTATAAGCCAGTTGGGTGAGTAGAGCAGTTGCTCATTGGGCCGTCCCATCTGGTCCTGCTTCCAAATGGGTCTCGCAGAAGCAGTTGGCAGTGACATGATGATGTCACCGCCAACTATTTCCGGGTGCCATACTTTGTGCACGGCATCAAAAGCTCTCTTCTCACCCTGGCTGTATAGTGAGAGGGGGCCCCTACGGGAATGCCCCACATTGGGCCCCACTGCTCCTGGGGCCGGCCCTGCCAACCTGTTTGGAAGAGGTGGCAGACATTAGGAAGGGAGGGGGCAGACGCAGGAAGGACAAGTTCAGAGTACACACAGAAAGGCAGACGGAAAATCTGGGTGCTTGTTTCAATGGGTCTGGTCTCCAACCAGGAACTGCAAAAGCAGGACTCAGGCACCAGGCACTCTGTACGAGCAAGGCCATTCAAGAAGGAATGATTGACCTGAGCCTTACAGCAATACAGCACCCCTTGTGTCCAGGAAAGGAATTGCAGCCAACCACCCCACAGGAATCAGGTGACCTGGTAGGGTTTCTGCCGGCCCTAAATAAAAACGTTGCTGACCTTGGCTCCACAGTCAGCTCTTGAATTACTCATCAGTTCAAATGAAAGCAAGTTCTGTTTTGTTTCACCTTGCTCTCTTGTCTGACTGCTCCAGGATCCGACCAGCAGCCTGTTTCCCCATGCCAGTTCCCACGCCCCAGATCTTGCTAGGTCCTGGCTAAAGAGTTACCAGTCCCAAAACGTGACATCCTAGTGGCCTCACAAGGCACTTAGTATGGGGGGGGGGGCTGAAATCTGAGCCTTGTGGTAAAGAGATGGCGTGCAGCAGCAGCGGGGCAGGGCTTCGTGGCCAAGGATGGCTCCACAGATGGGACCTGATGGGATGTGGGCCGTGGGTGCCATGCCCACGCAAGGGCCCACACTTGTACCTAGTCAATGACTAAGGAACTGGTGCCCAAACCTTTTCAACTGGCAGATCCCTTTACCTTGTGGGCCATTGGCCATGGCTCCCCATTAGGGCAACAATCCTATAGATTATAGTGGTGAGTTTTCGTGAGGATTCCATGGCTCCCCTGGCTGGTTTCTGTGCCAGAGAAATGCTGGCTTACTGCAAGCCAGACTTCTTGGAGATGGTTACAGGGCAATTGGGAGAGCAGTTCGAGACCATCTCCTCTCAACACCTATTTTACACATTCTGCTGCTGCTGCTCTTTAAGATCACCTGGTAAGCCAGTTAGGGGCCAAAAAGAACATTTCCAAGGAGTTTGTGAAGGATCAGCAAGATTTAAGTAGCAGAGATGCAATTATAGCAATACCTTGCCCTTTCATCTGGTTGGGGCCAGAGCATGGATGCCAGTCAAAAATGGATGAATGTCAAAGCAGAGCCTTATTTGGCCTGCAAATTGATTTTGGCCCACAAAGAATGTACCCAATTAACTATATAACACACGTAAATGCGTGCAAACCTAACTAAACACAAAAAAGAAAAAGAAATATAAGAACGTCGACAAATGTTGTGGAAGGTTGGACAAAATGGGACGCAAGATGAAAGTAGATGGATGAAATTTGACATGTGGTTATAACGGAAGACGACTGAAAAAGCAAAGCGATGAAAGTCAAGTGGATGAAAGTCAAGGTATTGCTTTTCCTACAACTACAGCAGTGACAGCAAATCAGGACAGTTCCTTATCCGCCGCCTGGTTTGCAGGCACTGGCAGAGTAGCTGGCACAAGCTTTGCGCTTTCCAGCACCATGGGGGTGGGGGTAACGCACAGGACTTTTGCCCCAGGTTTCCCCAAGAGCGGAAGCCAACATTGTTCACAGGACACAGTGAGGATGGACGACAACCCAGTGACAGCCCGAGAACAGTCCAAGATTTAACCTTTGCAGCTCATCCCCTAAGGAAAACACACACATACACAATTGGACTAACAATGTTATTTTTAGCAAACTGGTGACCTTCCAGGTTTTACTGTTACTGGTTGTCAACCTTTGGATGGAAAAGCAGGGATCTCTACTTAAAGAGCCTGCTGGCCTTTATTGACTGCTCAGGCAAGCGGCACATCGGGATAGCCAGTGAACAGATACTGAGCTACAAATTAATGAGCCCCCAGTTCAAATCCTGTTTCAGCCACACACCCAATGTTGTGGTGCAAGGAAAGTCGTGCTCTTTCAGCCTCAGCCTCCCACCTGAAATATGGCAGCAACACTATGGCGGTACATAAAGAGCTGATGAAAGGATTACAACAAGATAATGAGTACTTGGAATGCTCCAAGTAGTCCGGTTTTCATGCTACATTGTTATTAAAGGGGGAGGACATCAAAGCAGTGGCAGGCATTAAAAATGAGAACAAAGAGTCCCAGTTAACTGGTGATCGTTTACCACGCTATTGTTAGGCTGCTTAGCAGAAGAGGAAACAATCAGAACTGTTTGAGGAGGTGGTACAAAGTTTTAATTGACACGGGGCAGTGTAAAGCCCGGGCCTATAAGGAGACACATGGAAAAAGGATCCATTTGCATGCGTGAAATGCAGACAACTAGTTCTCTGATGTACCCTTCACTGCAAGGTCTTTTGTCATGGTTATGGTGAAGCTCAAGTACTTTGGCCACCTCATGAGAAGAGAGGACTCTTTAGAAAAGACCCTCATGCTGGGAAAGATCGAAGGCAAAAGGAGAAGGGGGCAGCAGAGGATGAGATAGTTAGATAGTGTCACCGAAGTGATGAACATGAAATTGGGCGAACTCCGGAAGCTAGTGGAGGACAGGGAAGCCTGGTGTGCTGTGGTCCATGGGGTCACGAAGAGTTGGACACGACTTAGCGACTGAACAACAACATGGTTATGGGGGTCTGTCCCAACCCTGTTTTTACAGAAGGTCCCAATATCTCATGCAAGCATTTCAAGCGCTAACCTTTAGGCCTCATAGTTGCCTGTAGCTCCTCTGTAGGGCTAGACACAGATCTTCTCTGTGCTGCAAATTGCCCTTTCTTAAAGCTGTAAATAATGCTGGAGGCACCCTGACTACACAAAGCTGAAAATACGACACTTGTCATCTCCCTGGTGGGGGACTCAAAAGTGTACCCCCAAATACCTACAGCAGCAGTTCTCAAACTATGGGTCACGAACCACCAGTGGGTTGCAACCTGATTTTTGATGGGTTGCGTGGCAGTGCTACCCAGAAGGTGCAAGGGACTCTGGGGTGTTACCTGAAAGCCACAGGGCACGCGGGGGCACAACGCAGCCACCATGGCCAATAAAGTGGGTTGTGGCAGTGGAAAGATTGAGACGCACTGGTCAAAGGCACTTCCAGATCACCTAAAAAGCAGAAATTCAGGACACAAAGTGACCTGCAGCATTTTTACATCTACTTATCATTACTTGGGACAAAGTTGGCCTCCTAACAGAAGCATTGTCCAGCACAGAGCAAGTAAACGAGGGACAGAAGGGCTGGGCTATCAGAGCTCCTTTGCCTCTTTAGACTTATGAATATGAACCCTACTGGATGATGAGGCCAAGGATCCTTCTAATCCAGCTTCCTGTATTTCAAATGGCCCACCAGATGCTTCTGGGAGCATACAAGACAACAAGGTGCCTGTATCCTGTTGCCACTGCTTTGCATCTGGCATTCAGAGATAGGCTACCGCAAAAAACCAGGGGTAGCATATAGTCATTATAACTTGTAACCTGTAATGGATCCTTCCCTCCATAAATCTGTCCAATCCCCCTTTCTAGGCATCAAGGCCAGGCACCATCACAACATCCTGTGACAAAGAGTTCCACAGATTAATTTTGCACTGGGTATGTGGAGATTGGCTGGGAGGCTCCCTATAGCAGTCAGGAATGTCTAAGCAAGGCAGAAGGAATACGGCAACTCTTACCCAAATGGTCTTTGCTATATCAGCTGCACCCCACATAGGCAACCACGAGCCCATCAGGAACAAAAACAAAGGCCAGACTGATCTCCAAAACAGATCTTCACTTGTTCATAGCACAGCAAGATCCACTTACTATATTAGGCAGCAAGGCTGAAAGCAGGCCATATTTCTGCAGTTTTACAGACCACTTTTAAAATAACACACGCAGCTGCACAGAAGCCTTTAGAAGGCAGATGCTCGATAAGCAGCCGATAAGCATCAGCAAATGACAAGCACAATGTTTCAGCCATTTGCTAAATGGTTTATGGGGGCATCAAGCGGAAGGGGGGGGGCCTTCCTCATGGAAAACAGGCAGCCGTTCATGGTGCAGCTCTGTTGTGGGGGGCTCAAAAAGAAAGCCAGGTGTCTCCAGTCTCCTCTGTGGAAACTCAGCCGCTTAAAAACTGAGCACCAAGTTAAAAAACAGAATTCAATGCCAGGTTCTCCAAATTCTGTATCAAAGAAGTCCTTACAGCAGTGGTTCCCACTGTGGGTTGGGACCTGGGTTGGGACCCACCCATCTCAGGTGCATTGCGAAGCACCTAGAGCAGCCATCCAGAAAATATGGGAAGATGGGATGCTGGAAAGGCTGTGTGGATGGGGGGAGGGTTGTGTGGCTGTTTGGCTTGTGTCAAGGTTGTAAATTGGATTTTTTCCCTTTCTGATTCACTTTGCTATTGGGAAATGGCTGAGAAATAACCCAGCTGACTGCTGCATTCTCAGGAAAGCAGCAGGCTCTGGCGTCACGACGGCACTTCTGGCCATGACGTCATGTCTGGCGGGTCCCAAACAGATTGCTATTGTAAAAAGTGGGTCCTGGTGCTAAAATGTTTGAGAACTACTGCCTAACACTATTTTGGGCATAGGAACAACTCTGCAGGATCAGGCCAAAGACTCAGTCGGCCAGCCTCCCGCTTCCAACGGTGGTCAGTGAGCTACTTCCAGGACGCTACTTCCAGGAAACAAGTAGCGCTTGAAGGTGAAGGCCATCCCCCGTTGCTTATTTCACAGTATCTGTTACTCAGGGAGAGAGTGCTCCTATACATGGATGTTCCATTCAGCTGGCAGAGGAAAAGCCCTTCTGGAACAGAGCAGAACCTGGTCCATCGAGCCCAGCATTGGGCTAGCCATCTTCTTTCAAGGCGCAGATAAGCTCGGCATGATGGCAACAGCACTGCTCTGCTCTTTGGTTCCTCCTGCCAAAAACGGCATGCTTTTGCATCCTGCTTCTGAACATGGAGATTTCATCGAACAAGCTCCGAAGTGCTTCAGAGGCCTCTTTTGCAGGAAAACCCATGACTCAAGTTTGCCAGTGGCTGATGATCTAAACGGGAGCAAAACCACTTCTCTTCAGTTATGCCTCATGTTTCTTAGGCACAATCCAGCAAACTATGAAAAACAGGCAAAGCTTGGTCTGTTTTCCAAGCCAGACTGTTACTTACAGTAATTGACAATGACTCTCCAGGGTTTCAAGACAGGAATCTTCTCCTGCCCTACCTGGACTTTTGGCCTGTGCTGCAGGTGACTACAACGCCATCAGAAGGTGACATACTTCCCACCAAAGGCCAGTTCCATCTGGCTTAGTTCACAGCAGAAGCTCTATTCCAAAGCCTCAGGAAGACATTTGTCTTAAGCTTGTGAGCTAGATCCTGATTGGCAACACTAAGATCTTCTGTGCACAGAGCAGGCATGCCATCATTAACCCATGAGACTTCCTGAGAGCCAAGCAGCTCCCTATCAAGGAACTGAATCCTGGTTTCCTGCATCACTCTGGATACAGACCAAAATATTATTATTATTTATTGAATTTATACCCCGCCTATTGCCCGAAGGCACTCAAGGCGGCATTACAACAATATAAAATATAAAAAACTTAACATTAAAACAATATTAAAATACAATAAAACAAAACTAAAACAACAGAATTTAAAACAAGCCATGTGGATCATAAAATATAAAAAGTATAACCAGCCAGCCAGCCAACCTGTCAACAGTTAAAAGCTTTTTGAAATAAAAAGGTCTTCAGCCCCCGCCGAAAAGTTAACAAAGAGGGGGCAGTTCTCAATTCGAAGGGGAGGGTGTTCCAAAGTTGGGGGGCCACCACCAAAAAGGCCCTCTTCCTGGCCGCCGCCCCTCTCACTTCTCCTGGTGGCGGAACAGTCAGAAGGGCCCCCCCAGATGATCTAAGAGTACGGGTAGGATTATACGGAAGGAGGCGGTCCCTCAAATACCCCGGACCCGAGCCGTAAAGGGCTTTAAAAGTCAAAACTAGCACCTTGAATTGGGCCCGGAACAGAACCAGCAGCCAGTGTAGTCGCCGAGCAACGACTCAAAATACCAACAAGAACCTCAAGCGCCTTGGGAAACAGAAGTAGCAACATGGGAGTAAGAGGTTCCAGGCATAGCTGCTAGTGGCTCCTATGCAGTAATCTGAGCTGGATCTTTCAAACAATGAACATCATTACCACAATCAATCCATTAACCCTTCTTGTGCCACAAGACTTTCTGCTGTGTGTTTTTCTTTTCCTGCCACAGATTCCCATTGGAAACCCAGAGATTGCTACAGAGAGAGACCTATATAATGTGAAGTAGAAGATGTTGCAATACTGCATCAGTGACCCTTAGGATGTTTGGACAATCCTGTCTGTCTAAGCAGCCTGCAATCTGGAGACCTTTGGCTGGCGTGCAAATACACTGAAGGTTTTTCAATAAACAGGACGCGTGACGGATTCCTCTGCCTCACTCAGCAGATTCCTGGAGACATTAAGAATAAGCTAAAGCATCTTGCAATACCGGGGTGTGCGTGCGTGCGTGCGTGCGTGCGTAAAAAACCCCACAAGAAAGAGAGATGCTGCCAGACCTCTCTAGGCATGCATTCACAAACAGGTCAGCAGCACCACCACCAAAGAGACCCTATCCAAACAAGCCCCTACAAATGGCAAGACAGTGAGCAGGATCTCATTTGCTGATTGCAGAGCTCAAGCATGTTCCTATGGGAGGAGGCAACCCCAGAGATAGCGCTCCAATTGGCCAGGGACCATGTTAAAGGCCAAAGTTGGCCCTTTGGAAGCAAACAGGCAAGCTATGCAGGTGACACTAAACTCCCCAATTGGACGGCAGCATCTTGCACAGAAAGGTACACTGCCTCTGTTTAGGGACGTTCCACTGAGCTACCTAATGCACAGCTCCTGGGCATCATCAAGTCACACTTGATGGAAGCCACAGACCTCCAATGAACATATGGAAACACACCCAAGCCAGGCCCTTGGTTCATCACACCTTGTACAAGTTTGCAGTTGTCCTATAGGGGGTCTGGGGCAGAATCTTCCCTTTGTCCCAGCCCTGCTTGCAGAGATGCTTTTGGCTGGAGATGCCAGCAATTCAACAGGGGCTCTCCTGCGTGCAAAGCATGTGGTTCTGGCCTACTATCGCAGTACCATCGAGAGTGTCCTGACATACAATATTTTAGTATGGTACGGGAGCAGCTCTGTAGGGGATAAGAAGGCACTACAGAGAATTATTAATGTGGCCCAGCATACTATCGGGCTCCGGCTACCTACCCTTGATGATATTTTCGCCACCCGCTGTTTAAAGAAATCACATAACATCCTTAGAGATTTTTCCCATCCTGCTTACAACCTTTTTGAATTGCTGCCTTCTGGCAGGAGATATAGGACTATTAGAACTCGGACGACACGTTTCATAAACAGTTTTTACCCTAGAGCTATAATAGCATTGAACAATGGACTTAAGTGCCAGTAGATAGGGGCAGTCGGACTGTACTATTGTCTATTGTGTGCATGTTTGTGTTTAGGGGAGGAATTTTAAGGGAGGGTGGGGGGTGGGGGGATGTGGGGGGATTGTTTGGGAGCTTAGTGTGTGCGTTGGTTTTGGTCTCCGGGTGTCAGTGAATTTCGTTGTGTAATGCAATGACAATTAATAATAATAATAATAATAATAATAATAATAATAATAATAAGTTACAGTCCTTCTCCAACTCAGCTGCCATGCTGCAGTAAAACCAGCCCAACTTAAAACAAACAAAATTATGGTTTAAATTGGACTTAATTAGAACTCATTATTGTTTCTCTAATGCTAGGATCTCTCTGGGTTTTCTCTGCTGAATCTTAAAAGGTACCTGCGCATGCAAAGCACTTCCACTGCTGCTGTGACAGTAGAACAGGGTCTGTCTCCAGAATGGGGTGCCTGTGGTGCAGGCAGGTCTGGCCCAGGACATCTGGGCATCTATGGCTTGCATGCCAAATGTTGACTCTTCCCCCCCCTTACCCAGTGAGGAGCCTGCTCCTCCTGTACTATTCCTGCTCCCTGGATTCAAAAAGGAAGAGAACAGAGCAGAAGAGAAAGTGTGGGGGAGAAGAATGAGATGCTCTAGCCCACCACTCCGCTCCTCCACACTTCCTCTTCAAATCCAGGAAGCAGGAGGAGGGCTGAAACCAGGCAGCAGAGGGTTCAGTTGGTCTCAGGGATGGTCCTGCCCTGCTTGAGCAAACCATTCTCCCTCCCTGCTCCACCCCCATCTACAACATAGGGATAATCCTGGCCCACCTTAGAGGGCCGTTGTCAGGATTACCGTGTGTTTGGAGGGGGGCTTTTTGAAAACTTAATGGCTTTATAGACAAGAGCCATTATTTAGTAACTGCTCCAGAGGCCTCTCCCCCCTCATCATACCGCCAGCTTCTGGACCTGCATTTCCAGTCTTGCCCTCAGGAAACCACGCCCACGGCACCACCAGAGGTCTCGCAAGAAGCATACCTGAGGTGGTAGGCTGGGATGGGCAGTACCACTTCAGGATTCGTGTGTGTGCGAATTTTGAATGCCCCCCCTGCATTTTTAAACCCTGAAAATAGAAGTAAAGGTAATATTTAGAGAAAGGGGTTCCAGCCGTCATCCCCCTCCACTGGTGTAATCCACCGATTACAAATTATGTTTACTTTCCACACAAAAATGACCTCCCCCCCCACCTGTACTTTGCTGTGGTACAGCCCATCATACTACTACCTCCCGGCTCCACTACCCCTCTCCTCCGGGGCGTGTCATACCTCCTTGGGGCGTGTGTAAAGCCAGCCTCGATCTGGAGATGCTTTTTTCCCACACTTCCAGCTCCTCCCCTCCCCAGGGCTGCGCGCACGCACACACACGCCCACCCAAGCCAACCCATGGGCTGGCATCCGTCTTCTTGCCAGGGAGGGAGTTTAAAAGCTAAAAGGAAAGCCACGGATCTCTCTCGCTCTCTTTTTCCCTCCCTCCCTTCCCCCCACCCCTCCTTGCCCATTTGAGAGGCGAGGGTGGTGGGTTAGCAAAGCAGCAAGCTAGCATGGCCAGTCCATCGCTCGCCCGGGCGCAACAAAGCAATCTCTAAACCGGGATGTGGAGGAGAGCGAGCGGGCAAGGGCTCGTTCCAACACACCGCTTCCACCAGCAGTGCCCCCCGCCCATCTTCAACACCCTCAGATGCATCCCTCGCGTTTCTCCCAAGGGCGCTGCAGTTCCCATCAAATCAGGCGCACCATCTCTTCCCTGCCCTCCCAAAACGCACGTCCATCGATACCCAACGTCATGCCAAGATAACCTTCCCGGTCTTTCCGAACTCCTCATCGCGCCAAACTTACTTTTAAAGACCGCTGGGGAGCAAGGAAGGGCAAGCCCCCAACCTCATCCCCTGCCGGTGGAAATGCGTGCGCTTCGGAGATACCGGGTCGGTGCAATTTAAAAGCAAAGGAGAGCGCGCGCAAGAGGCATCAGCTCCATAAACCACACCAAGTAACAGCAAATATGGCTCCCCTTTGCAAGAATCCCCTTCCCTCCAGTGTAGATTCCCAACTGCTTCCCAGCACGCCCAACCCAGCTCAGGCATGAGTTTTCGGAAGGACTGGAGCCACTGCATTCACAGCCATGTTCTCTCCCCGTCAAGATCCGAGGAGGGCAGGAATCAAACCAGGTCAGCCCCCCCCCCCTCCCCGGAAGGTTGCGATCAGAACACGCATCCCCAGTAACAGGGACGAGGGGCGTGTGTGGCGCGTTCAAAGAGCAGCGATTGCAGCAAGATGAAATTGACAACCCCATTCACTTTCCCTGGCGGCGCCGGATGAAACTGACCAACCTACTTAAAAAGGACGCTGCGGAGAAGGCGAGGAAAAGCAACAAGCGGGAAAAGGGGCTCGAAACTACGCCTCCGCCCTCCATCCTCCCCAGTGACCACGTTGCCCTTCATAGGATCCCCGATCCCCCTGGGGTAGCAGGTCAGGAAGTTGGGGTGGGTTGCAACCACCAGCTCTCAGGAATGCGCTGCGAAAAGCGAGGAGTGAGCTGCGTTCACGTGCCAGAGGACAGATGGTTCGTGCAGGATTGGGGCGCGGGGGGGGGGAGGTGTGCGAGAGAAGGTCAGATCCGGCACCTCTAAGGAGCAGCCGTTCCCCCAAACGCTCTTCGCTCCACAGTATTGCGCGAAGACCCCCAAAGGCTTTAAATGCAAATAAAATAAAATACAGAAACGTACACATACGCCTATTAGAGCAACCCCCCGAAATCTGAAGCAATGTGCGCCTCGGAAGGGCTCCTACCAGCGATCCTAGGGCATCTCACAGCACGGATGATTCCCTTCCTGCTGGGCTTGCGGCAGTCTGCAGCTTGCTCCCTCTAACGTTCTGCGCCTCCAGTCTCAGCGCTTTGCAAGCTGCTGCTGCTGCTGCTTTTCCAAGCCCCCAGCCCAGAGAGAGCAGGAAACGCGTCATCACCCCGGGACCGACTGGCCAGCTGGCCTTCTTCTTCCTCCTCTTCTCAGCTGGAGCTTACCGGACTGTCTTCCACCCGGCACGCTGGGGGTCTCTGCCGGGGGTCTCCCTTCGCACTTGCACACGCAAGACAACCCGCACCTGGGAATGAGCTGATCTCGCGAAGGACAAGGATCCCACGCGCGCTCTCGCACCCCAAACCTCTGCGCCGTTACCTGGGAGTAAGTCCCATTGGGCACAGTTGGACTTACCTCCGAGTAAACCTGCCCAGGCTTTGCCCCCTCTCTCTGCCCTAAGGCTGCACACTTAAACTCGCTTCCTTGCAAGTAAATCGCATCACATTCAGGGGGATTTGCTTCCGAGAGGACCTGCCCAGGGATGGAGCTGATTTTGTAAGGGTTCAAATAATAACAATATTATTAAGGACTTCGCCTGACATGATGGTCATATGATGCACACTGGAAAAAAAAATGTAGTTTTGCAGTTTCTATATGTAAAATTGTGTGTTGCTTTTTAAATGGGGAAGGAAAACTCGATTTTGCAATCCTATAACAATAATAATAATAATAGTTGGTGTTATATAGTGTTCTTTGAGCATGCAGTGCTCTTCAGGAGTATTCTCTTGTCATCTTTACAACAACCCTGTAGAGTGGTGGTTCCCAAACTGTGGATCAGGAGGACCCACCAGTGGGTTGCAACCCAATTTATGGTAGGGTTCTGAAACTGACAAGGTAGGTTAAGCAATGCGTATCAAGTGTTAAACAAGCTGCTACTTCGGTGCGGGGAGAGCACTGCTGCCTAAGAACATAAGAAGAGCCCTGCTGGATCAGGCCAAAGGCCCATCTAATCCAGCTTCCTGTATCTCACAGCGGCCCACCAGGTGCCCCAGGGAGCTCACCAGACAAGATGCTTGCATCCTGTTGCCACTCCCTTGCACCCAGTACTCTGAAATAGCCTACTACCAATGTAAGGAGGTTGCACAACCCATCATGGCCTATAGCCCACGATGGACTTTTCTTTCAGAAATCTGTCCAATCCCCTCTTAAAGGCATCTAAGCCAGATGTCATCACCACCTCCTGTGGCGAAGAGTTCCACAGATTAACTACCCGCTGGGTAAAAAAGTACTTCCTTTTATCTGTTTTAACTCTCCCAACCCTCAGTTTTAGCGGATGTCCCCTGGTTCTGGTGTTTTGAGAGAGGGAAAAGAACATCCCTCTATCAACTCTAATCACTCTTGGCATTCATAAATCAGGCAGCAGGCATGAGTCCCACCCCCGCTCCACCCAGCCAACAAGTAACACGTATGAGCCCTGTGGAAAACAAGACTGAACTGCTTCCAAGTAGGCAACCATGCCTTGACTCATATCAAAGGCCACCAGAATGGTCCTGATCCAATAAAAATGTGAATAAATAAATAAATAAGAAGAGTGGGGCGCATATGGCCAGGAAAAGAACTCTTCCCAGCTGCAAGAAGAAATCCAGGAGGTTGATGCAAGTCAAAAGCTATTCTGCCTCTGGGACATCAACACAACCATGTTAATTCCTTAACACACCGTTTGGTGTTTTTAAATGGGGTTGTGTGTATCTCAGGCCACATTACTGGAAAATATTGCATGTAACAGGTGTCCAGATGTCAAGAGGACGTGCTTTTAGAGGCTTAAATGCAAATGTCTTTGATCTGCTCTGGAACTCTTGGGCAAGTCCATGTATTAGACATGGTTGGAAATCTGTAAAATGGACAGACATATGTATGGCCACAAACCAGCATATCTATCCCTTCTATCCCAATTTGTGCCATTTTGGGGTTGGCATGTCGTAAACCAGGGGTAGCATTCCTGTAGATTGTGGTTGGACATCAGGAAGACATTCTTGACGTTTCACCAGTGGAACAGATTGCAGAGGTGGGTGATGGATTCTCCCTCACTGGAGACCTTCAGGCAGAGGCTCAACAGACGCCTGCTGGAGACACTCCTGGAGGATTCCCTGCTATAGGCAGGGGGTTGGACTAGACAACCTTGTGGGACCCTTCCAACTCTATGATTTTATGGAAGGAGGACGTTCTTTACCATGGAGGAAAAGAAAAGTGAAACGAGAGTGCCGCCTGCTGACACTTGGAGAAATAGAACCCACGATTCCCCTCTGGGTGGAATTAACCACTCTGCAAAATAGTAATCAGTTGCATAGAGGTCCAGCAAAATTGTGTCTGCTGGCTTCATTTAAACTTGAACTGGGCCTCCAGGGATTCCAACATTACATCAGGTTAGAAAATAAATCTGCAGGAATAGCTTCCGTCAGACTTGGCAGACTTAACATCAGGGTTGACTCATCCCAATACCTCAGAGCTTTCTTTTCGCAAACTACCATAGAAGCACAAAAAGAGAACCAAAGTCCTTTTCATATTATTATTATTATTATTATTATTATTATTATTATTATTATTATTA
>JAJKFI010032868.1:0-61078 GCA_029204185.1 Lerista edwardsae | reverse complement strand
TGATCATGTAAGTTGGACTCAAGAATGGACCAGGTTTCTCTCCCCCCCACACATCACACATACAGTATAGAGAAAAATGTTATACAGGCATGCCCTGGTATCTGTTGGGGTTCCATTCTGGACCTCACCGTGGATACTTGAAACCATGGATACTGGGAGAGCCTTTTTAAACGTAGGGGAATATCAGTGGTTTTGCTGCATCAAAGTAAAAAAAAAAAAGAGATTTGTTTATTGTTCTCATATCACTTATTAAGTGTCCCAGTATCCATGATGTCCTTGGATAATTGAAACAGTGGATACCAAATCAGTGGATACCAGGGCACGCCTGTACAAAGCAGGCCAAGAAATGCAAGAGGTATAATTTGGGACAATTCTATGTAAAACAAAACAAACTAAGGTAAGCACAGTGTCCATTCACAACAGCAGTAATCTGCATTTCCCCCATGAGTGTCTAAACGTTGTCATTTTTAATGTCAGATTTATCTATTAGTTATGTTTTTTATCATTGAGATAGACAACATTTATCCTACATGAACAGCAGAAGGGCATTGTTGGCAACTGATAGTCTATCATTGTGTGGAAGATTAGCAGGAAAAATGAGCTCCAGGTGGCTGGTTTTGCTATAAATTACTGATAACCAAGTCAATCTGGAATGGATGAGAGGAATCGTATCTCGATCAAAGATGGCCTAAAGCTACTCCATCTTTCACTTGCACTGACAATGTGATGCAAACCAACACAGCAAGATGTGAGTCAAGAACTGTGATGAAGAATCCCTCAACAGTGTAGAAAAGAGAGCTGGTTTGCACCCTTTGGAACACACAAACGCAACACAATTACTTAGGGTAGCAGTTCCCCAGTTTAGACTAGCTACCTAGCATTCTTAGGGAGCAATCCTAACCAATATTCCAGCACTGACACAGTGCCAGCAATGATACATGTGCTGCATCCTGCCATAGCGGAGACAAACAAAAGAATGTTTGTTCCCTCACCTCAGAGCTGCATTGCCCTTACCCCAGTGCTGGAAAGTTGGTTAGAAGGTCCTTGGGGACCTTCTCCTTCTCATGGGATCTGCCCACCCTTTGGGGGCATCATCAGAGCTCTCTTTCAAGTTCCCCCATCTTCCAAAGTATGCATAAGCTGCCAATATCATGATTACAGCACCTAGGTGGTACAACTCCTTGTATCTGGAGGTCTGCCCAGTCCAAACTTTAAGTATAATTGCGTATACCTTGATTTTGTCAAATGAGAGACATTAACAATTTTCTCTGCTTGATGATGTCACTTCTGGCCATTACATCATTTCCAGGTTAATGCAACACTTCCGGTGGGTCCTGACAGCTTGTTGTTCTAAGATGGGCTAAAAGGTCGCTGTGCTAAAAAGTTTGAGAACCACATCATTAAGTAATTCTTATCCATAGTTCTTAACGTTGAGTATTTCCCCTTTTTAATTTAATAACTGCTCATTTTTAAAAGATTTCTCCAAGCATCGTTCTTAATGTCTCGTCAAATGCTTGAAGTGTTTTGAGAGCACTTCGACAAGAGCTCCTTCAGTTTAACAATGACTGGAGTTTTCTCAGAGTACGTGGAGAAAAAAAAGCTCTTGAAAGAAAATTCATTGTTGCTAGATGCACAGAAGCAAGTCACAGGAGCAGTTAGAAGAGATTCTATCAATGTCACAGCAGCAAGTGTCTTCCACAGAGATGCGGTATAAAACACCTCCCACTTGATAGCCACCTTGGAATTGCTATGATTTAATCAACCACCTTGACTGAGACACACTTTGCCCAAACTATGGGGATGGCCTGTATACCTTCAACTTGGAGGTACACATCAATTTCCTGTTGAACTCTCCCTCCAAATTCCTTTGATGAAGGAGGATGCTACCAGTGGCATAGCTAGGCCATTTGACAGCCAGAGCCCATAAATGTTGACACCCCCCAAATACAACACAATTAATTTATAGTTTTCACATTTTATACACCCTTCCTCCAAGGAGCTTGGGGTGGTGTGCATGATTCCTCCCCTTCTTTTGTCCTTACAACAACTTTGTGAGATAGGTGAGACTGAGAGATAGTAATAGTCATGATACGATAGGAATAATAATAATGGCCAGAAAAGAAATACAATATTTCCCCACAAGCAATGTATGAACATCTGTACCCTCCCCCTGCTATTGTTCAACCTGCACACAGTACTTAGAGTGCAATCCTAAACTGAGTTAGGCCGGCATAAGCTAAGCCAGCAAAGTTTGGCCAGCACAAGGGCCACCATAAAGTATGTTTGGACTACTCTCTGAGTCAGGGAGGATGGCGCCACTCTCAGAGCCAGGGAGGATGGTGCATGTATGTGTGCTGGTCTCTCTGACTCCAAGAGTGGTCCAAACATACTTTATGGTGGCCCTTGTGTCAGCCAAACTGTGCTGGCCTAACAGCTCGGTAAAAGATTGCACCTTTAATAAGACTTGGTCTCATGGCCTCTGACCATCTTAGCTGCTCTCTTCTGAACCTGCTTTAGCTGATCAATATCCTTTTTGAATGAGTTACTCAAACCTAGATCTAGGTTAGCCTCCAGCATGCTAGCGTGTTTGTTAACATGGGAGATAATTCAAATATATCACATTCACATGGCAAGTACTACATCAGAAATCACACAATTCAAAACAGTTTCACATCACAGGGCTTTGCTGTTGTCCGTAAGATGCAACACATCCTCTTAGCATTTTTGGCTTCTTAGCAAGATTGCTTGCAAAACTCTGGGATCGTATAAATCCAAAGCATGCAGACAGAGCTTCATGTTCAAAACTGTGTCTCAATACCTCACCAGAGAGGAACTGACCAGCCATATAAAATGGCTACAGTCAATCCATAAGGGCAAACCCCATGACGAGCAAATGGGCTAATTGGAGCCTCTTCTACCAAATCCAGCATTGCACAGTGTGTAGGTGGCCCTGGGCGAGTCACTCTTCTTTGCAGACCCTATTTATGCACTCACAAATGAGGAGTTTGGTCCCAAGGGGTGCCTTTACTACCCAGCACAGATGCAATTTGGAAACTGAAGGCGGAATACACAGGGACTAGAGAGCTAACTGGATGACCCAGATTGCAAAACAAATGGTTATGACAGGGAAAGCTGCAGAAACCTTTGCATTTTACAAACCATATCTTAGATGTACAGAAATGTGTAAAGCCAGCTGGTCCTTTGATGTATGGAAATGGGTGAAACCAGTTGGGTCCGGAGGCACGTGTACTCAGGAGGATAGCTAGGGGTTAAGCCCCAGCAAGAGAGATGGTTGAGCTAATCACCCTTTCAGTCAGGAGCCCTGGGGGTGGAGTTAACTATATACAGGGGTTGGGCTCTTGCCCTTCAGTTCAGTTCAGTTCTAACTATTGCCTGTTGCAATAAATGTTAAAGCTGCACCTGAGTTTCTATTGCATGGAACCCAATATATAACCATGCGGGCCCTCTGTAATACAGTCTTTCAGATGAGAGCCTGGGAACAAGACAGGAGCTCAGATCTTCAACTTTCCTAGAGATACCCTCTTCATGCAATGGGACAAATGCACCTCCATCCCACCCATTTTATTTAACAACTCAGGGAGCGCTGAAATTAAGGGAACAACAATTAAATGTCAACACAATCGTAACAACACCTGGATAACACCCATGGACAACACCTAACATCAGATGAGTACTCTGCCACAAGAAGCATAACAGGAGCAATTTTTTAAAATGCTACTGCTAATTTTTCTCTTTTGTAAAATTGCTTTATATATTGTTCATTTTTTGATTCTATATTGTTAGCTGCCTTGCGCATTTGTTCCTGCAAATGAAAAGGCAGGATACAAGTATTTAAAATAAATAAATAGTGTGATGATTATTTTATATGGTTTATTTTGTAGTTTAAAATGATGCATTTTAATGTTTACTGGTTTGCAAATTATACCGTAATTAATTTCCTTGCCCCTCCCTATCTCTTCAACTGTGCAAACTGATTTGCGAACTTTTGTTGTTGTTGAAAAACATTGTATAAATATTCTGAATACATTATCAACCTCCTCCTCCTCCATTCAGTTCTCCGCAGCCTACTTGCGCTGTACTATACGAGCATAAAAAGCTGACACATGATCACGGCAAAGAGCCCAGCCACAATTGGAAACAAATTCCAAGCTGCACGTTGGGACTATCCGGCTTCGGCGGCACTAAAAATGGCTGGCTTCTCGTCCCTGCGACAGGGGAACCAGAGGCCTGCGCATAGATCAGCAGTCATGCAAGGCTCTTTCATAACTGGCCTGCCTGGGGGTCCTGTGCTGGTTGTTGATGTCAGTCTTCACCTACCTACCCAATTTAGCCTTCAGGACATTGCCAGTGATTCAAAGGAAGGGATGCATCCAGTGATGTCACGCAGGGGGAACGCGGGGGAACTCAGTTCCACTAGTTATAATTAGGGCTGACTCTGCCCACTTCACTCACCCTCCTCCCCCCTCCCAATTCCTCTGCAAAGAGCTTTTCTTCTTGGTTGGCTGGCACTCAGAGGGTTAAAGGGAGCAACTCCGGATTCCTAGGGGGGCGAAGGCAGTGATGCCATTCGGGGGAACGGACCAGAACAGGCGTTCCGGATCCTAATGGCTGGTTCTGGGTTCCCGACAAGTGCCAATCAAAAGTGAGTTCCTGTTCCTAAATCATTTGAATGACACCACTGGATGCATCTGGATGGTACCACTTTCAGAGCAAAGATGGGGCATGCGTGCGCACACACACACCTACACGCACACCCACCCACGCCCGCCCACCCACCTACCCACCCACACCCACACCCACACCCACACACCTGCACATTGAAAACTAGATGTCAAGTAGAAGGCTAGACCAGAACCCTTTTCCTTGACATCTACTTTTCCATGTACATGTCATTTTTAAAAAATAAATAAAACTGGAAGACCATTCCATCGTGCAAGCACCAAAGCAATCTGAAACGCTACACCACAGATATGGATTGGCCACTTTTGTGAGATCTAGCAGTAGGTTCTGTGAATTTCTCCAGGAAGCCATCCTAGCTACAAAATGCATACCTGAGCTCAGCGGGAATGCATTACCCTTGCAAGCTTCTAATGTGTGCAATTTTTTGTCCCCTTACACCAAAGAATGAAGGCTAGAGGAAACCACTCGCGGAAAAAACAGTTCCTAGGATCTGCAGCTGCTGTACAGCAGGCGCAGAGCTGAGGACGCCATGTGGCCTGAATCGGGGCCGCGCAGCCTGGGGACAGAGGCTAGGATGCGGCCAAATGGCTGCATCCCAGCCCCAGCCCCCTTCCCAGGCTAGCACGCCTCTTGGCTTGCCCAGCCCTACCCAGTTCCTCCTTCCTTCCCACCCTCCCCCCGCCCAGAACCACTCTTGCTCCAGCTTTGGCCGGCGCACAAGGGCACAGCACGGCCACGGGCTGGCACTGTTGGGCCGACACTGCTGCGAGCTTTGGCCCTAGTGCTGACACGGGGGTGGTGGTCAGCACCCTTGCGTCAGTGCTAGTGCCGTTGGGCTGACGCAAGCGGCTATCATCGGCCCAACGGCGCTGATAGGATTGCACCCTGACTTTTACTCTTTATAAAGTTCCTTGGACACTGATGTTGCTATATAAAAATCACTATCTCCACCAGTCAGGCTCCATTGGTCAGAAGACTCAGATCCGTCCTATAAGAGTACTTAAAAACTACCACCTGACGCAGGCTCCATGCCTTGGTTCACAGTAGAGATTCCATTATGGAGACAGCCAGGGAGGAATTTCCAAAAGCACCCCCCCCCCACACACACACACACCATTTCCCTTCCATGTGCAGGAGCAACAAGCCTTGGAGTTTTTAGCACATTATATTCATGAGACAAATGCTGCCGCTCACCTTCAAAAGTAGCATGAATACAGAGTGCATTTACAGAGTATACGTACAGCCTGGGTCCACGTACCCATTTATAGTAAGGATTCTGAAACAAAGACAGCAGAGAAACTGGTGGCATTTTCAAAATACCACTGGCAATACAGCTGCAAGGAAAGCCAGCACCTTTTGAGTAAAAGAGCAGGAAGCCTGTAAGTCGATCTTTGCAATAGCCATGAAATGCAGATTGAATAGGGCCCCCCCCTTTTTTGCTGAATGCTCCTTTCAGCTCTCATGCAATATTTCTTGCACACACTCTCAAGGGCTTAATGGCCTGATTAGCATGCAATGCGTCCCGCGTGCGTCGTCAGAGAATCTCTCGCTTCAGCCATGGAATTTCTGAGCAATCATTTCATTAGCGCTTACCTCTCGTCTAGAAGAATTGCAGGAGGGAATCAAGAATGTCTTCCATAAGGAGCAAAATGCTGCAACACCCTGGGAGGCTTAAGGGGTGTCCCTTGAGAAGGCTCCCTAGCCATTTATTGGATCAGTGGCTCCTAACACGCGGTTGCCAAAAGCCAAAAGTCTTCCCCAAGGCGAGATGTTTTCTGAGCATGACAGAATCCGTTTGCAGTGGCTTCGGCAGTTTCAGATCCTCAACTGGACAATGTTACTCCAAGAACTTCCCTAGAGTTATTAAGGTCCCACTGGCTGCCCCTGCAGTCTGCAAAGTACGTCTCCCAGTATTTGGCATTTCAGATCCACTGCAAAAGATCTCTTCGCTGCTGTACTACAGTATGGCAGGAGGCTCTCAAGTTGCAATGCTATTTATGTCTGTTCAGCAATGCAGTCATTAGTTAGAGCTCTTCTGCTAAACATGCCATCTCGCAGGGGAAAGATTACAGGGGCTCTGTTAATACCGAGGGCCAGTTCACACATTGTGCTCATGTATGCAAAGCAGACCTTTTTTTAAACCCAAGCGGTGCTGCACATGCAAACAGATACAGTACATCTCCACACAAGGCTTAGTCAACTCTTGGGGTTATATAGCCATGTATCTATACAGTGTTCCACGCTGCCCTACACGTGTGCATCTAAAAATGGGAGAAGAGAACCAAAAAGAGGAAGTGAGGAGGAGGGCTAGAGCTTCCGCTCCTCCACACTTCCTCTTTCCTCTCTACTCCATTCTTTTTCAAATACAGGGAGACGGAAGACAGAAGCATCACCTTAGTATGTGGCAAGTTACATTTTTGGGGTGATGTACCTAATGTTTTAAAAACCTCTGATCCTTCAGTGGCGTTGTAGGAGACATACTGTAAGACTGCAGAATTGGTGGTCAGGGGTAGTACAAAGAGCAAAGTCACATACTAGCCAAAGGTCTATGCCTCACTATGCCTGAGAGCCCACTCCAAATCCTGCAGGACACAATCCACCCTCAGATGGAGGCAGGCCTTGCCCCAGGGCCCCCAGAAATCTGGTGCTGGCATGGATTGTAGGAGAGGAGTTCATTCCTTTACACAGAGCGCAATCCTAACCTGGAGTTAGGCCAGCAAAGTTTGGTCAGCACAAGGGCCATCATAAGCTGCATTTGGACCACTCTTGGAGTTAGGAAGGACGGCGCATGTCTGTGTGCCAGCTTCTCTGACTCCCAGAGTAGTCCAGACACACTTTATGGTGTCCCTTGTGCCAGCCAAACTTTGCTGGCCCAACTGTGCTGGCCTAATTCCAGGTTAGGATCGCGCTCATGGTCTATACCAGGGGTGTCAAACTCATTTCCTATAGTGGACCAAATAGCATTAATTATGCTTGCTGAGGGCCAGAAGTGACGTAATTAAGCAGGGCATGAACAGAAATAAGCACTTTTTTCTCACTTAGGCACTCATTAGCTGAAAATGACTGAACAGAAAATAGGTTATATTTTCATGACATAAGATGGTCCAATTATCCTGTGAGCTGCCCTTTCAGCAGTGGCACCTCAGCACAGCTCAGCAGCCAATGGTGGAGCTGGAAGAGACTGAGGGCAGAAAAAGAGCTTCTGCAGATCTTATGTTTGACACCCCTGGTCTACACTCCACCCTAGGAAGCAGTGGCAATGGCCTTCCAAGCCAGCTGGGATGAGGATGAATGAGGACAGGGTGAGGTGAAGTCAGTGATGTCATCCGAGCGCGCCAACTACCGGAACGCTCGGATGATTGACAGCCCTCCGCCCCTATGGCGGAGGGCTGCCACGCCCCCCCAAGCCTCACTGCACCAGAATCGCTCCATTTTAGAGCGATTCCGGACGCAAGGGAGGGAGGGAGGGCCCAGCAGCAGCTCGCCCGTCCTCCGAGGCTGCGGAGCGGCCCAGGACCTCCGCGGAACTAGCGGAACGGAGTACCGGGCCGTTCCGCCTGAATGACACCTCTGGGTGAGGTGGGAATTCAATTAGCCCCTATGCAAAATTTAGTTCCCAGTCCATTTCTGCAGCAGTGCAACTGAATGGGAATGCAACAAGTCCTCTGAAACCGGGTGCAAAATGGGAACAATGGAGCTATCATCTGGAAGACAGTTCTCAGGATTGCCTCAAGACATTTTTCCAGTCCGAGAAGCTGCGCCATTTGATTCAAAAAAGCAAAGTCAAGCATCCTTAGTGAAATTTCAAGGAATGTGGCAGACCACATAAGGGCTTATATGAAAAGTCATATTCCTCAAACAGAAGGTTTGCATGAGCATGGGAAAAGAACGCAGAAAGGTACTGAAAGATGAAGCATTACCAAGAAAAACTTGTGACAGTTTCACAGTAGATGTTTTCATATTGGAAGATGACATCACCCGAGTCCAGGAACCAAATGCAGAAGTCAGCCTATTACATAGCATGCTGTCTGTTAGGTACCAAATGTGAAGATAGAGAGATGAAAATAGGACCACTCAAGAACTAGCATCTGTCAAGACTAGTTTAAAAAAAAAAAAAAGACAGCAGTCCCCAGAATAACTCCACTCCAACTGGAAATAAACTTGTGCAGAGACAGCCAGGAAGAACCAAAAAGAACAGATTTTCTTACAGTCAGTTGTCTAGCAGAGAAGAACATTTATTAATCACCCTTCTGAAGGAGGCTGTGGCCAGCGGACGCTGGCCATACTAGCTATTGGACTGCAGGGACTCCAACTAAACACGCCCACCCCAAGAATGAACACGAGGTGATGCAGCCACACTGGTGTTATCCAATTGTGTAGATGATCGAAAAGACCAAGGGGCACATGAAGTTAATCGTATCAACTTCATTGGGCTCACCCACTCAGGGCGCAATCCTGTAAGCACTGTTGGTGCCGACTAGCCCCCTCGTGTTGGCGTTGTGCCACTTGTGTGCCAGCCAAATTTGGCTGGCGCAAGAGTGGTTCTGGGTGGAGGGAGGGAGGGAGAAACTGGGTGGGGTGGGCGGGCCAGGAGATGTGCCGGCCCAGGGAGGGGGTTGAGTTGGGATGCGGCTGTTAGACCACATCCAAGCCTGCATCCCCAGGCTGCGCAGCCCCCATTCAGGCAGCGCTGCTTCCTCGGCTCTGCGCCTGCTACACAGCAGGTACAGATCCAAGGAGCACACAGAGGAGGCTAGAGTCTCCCCTGGGGCAAGGGTGTGAATGTGCCCTTGCCCCAGGGAGGTTCTTGAGCGCTCCCAACTTGCGCTGCATACAGCACAGGCCCACCAGCCTTGCTCTTCCAGCACAAGTTAGGACTGCGCTCTCAGTTGTCCTGTTGGATGAGTCCAAGATCCGCCAAAGTCCAGCATCCTCGTTTCCCATAGTAGCCAGCTAGATGTCGCTAACTACTTGCAAGCAGACCTGCCCACCAGCATCTGGTACACAGATGTTCAATGGCACCGTTCATGCAGCTTCCATTTTGCTAAGATGGTTAATGCGGGTTTGACAGAACTATAGTTTGTGTAGGCGTCCAGTGACAAAATTGGTATTGTTATTTGCAAACAAAGTACTACAAAAGCTGCCACACAACAGGACTGTCAGACTAAATTTCTAGACCTGGAAAGCTAATCATTAGAGGTAGACATCAAGGCCATGTTGAATGGCCTGGATTGCAAGTGGAGAGGTGATGTTATAACACTGCTGTGTAATTGTGTAAATGAGGTTTGCCACCAGTCTGCAACAGTCCTAGTCTATTGGGGGTCCTCGGTAGGCGAAAGCCCTAGGTAGGCAGGTTGGTTTTTGGCAGGTAAACCACTGAAAACATTTAGGGCACAATCCTAACCTGGAATGAGGCTGTCACAGTTAGGCCAGCAAAGTTTGGATGGCACAAAGGACACCGTAAATATGTTTGGACCACTCTCTGAGCCGGTGAGGCCAGCACACAGACGTGCGCCATCCTCCCTGACTCCAAGACGTGATCCAAGATGCGTCCAAATGTGATTTATGGTAGCCAAACTTTGCTGGCCTAACTGTGGTGGCCTAACTCTAGGTTAGGATTGCACTCTTAATGACAACCTCTTTTCACGGTTTAATGGGAACCTCTTCTCTCCCAATGATACCTCACCTCCTGAAATGAGCTCATACATCTCCTTCAACTGTGGAGAATTAGGAATGGAAGGGAACAGGCGGATTGCATCAGAAATAGGAGGATGGGAACAGACATCTGAAGTAGTAGCCCCCTTCAAGATCTTTATTGGGATGATGACAGAAGGGCTCGGAGCCAAAAGCGTTCCGCCAAGGAGGAGAAAGACAAGAGCAAACTGGAGATGAATGAACCATGAAATCTGGAGACAGGAACCTGAAAATATAGCCAATGGCGGTGCAATTTCCACAGTAAATAGCAAGATGGAAGCAAGCACCCCTGAACTACCTACCCCAGTGGATTCCATTCATTTGGATCATTCAGTCATTAGGGCAGCCAGTTGCATGATGGCCGAATCTTCATTTGCTTCTCTCGAGCACATACTCTTCGGCATCCAAAAAGTGACTTCAGCCTGAGCTACTCCAGAGCATAAAGATTATATTGTTCAAATTCTCTCAGTTGTCAGTTTTTAATACTGTCTGCCTCAGATGGCCTGGCAGTGACATGAAAGTTCCCTCAAAGGGAGGACATTAACTAAAAGAAGGAACTACCCCATCAAAACGTACGTGCTTTAAAGAAAGCGATGAGCAATTCTGTCCCTTATTTTTCATTGACACTGATTGCTTGTAATACACCAGCAAACTCACAGAGCAAAAATGATGGGACGAAGAGAATCAACTAAAAAAAATGTGAGGAAAACACTTTCGTACACATTCGTAGTTGGTGGATATATACTTATTGTAGAGCCCCCATTGTTTATATACTGTCAGATGTTGCCACTGGCAGATTCACTTATCTACATGGAGCAGGACTGACACCTCCCTTGCTGTATTTGCTGTGAGTTCTCATATCTGCCATCTCTGCTGCCTTCAGAAGGTCTCTGCTGGGTTCCTGAATGCAGCAGAGGCTTTCAAAATGGCACCCTCGACTAGTGCACAGGCTTTCAAAATGGCACCCGCGACTAGTGCACAGGCTTTCAAAATGGCTTCCCCCACCCATTTTAAAGAAGTCCGCACTAGTTGCGGGAGCCATTTTGAAGGTATCTGGACTGATGGTTCAGCAGCCAGTACTTTCCAGGTGTCACACTTTGCGCATGACACCACAAGTGCTTGGTGAGTAGAGGGGCCCTGTGGAGAGGGTGAGGGGGCCCCACAGGAATACTGCACATTGGGCCCCCCTCCCCTCCTGGAGTTGGCCCTACTCCTGATACAGCCTGTGTTGTGTAATTTGTTTGGTTCTAATGAAACTATTACCAGCCTGCAGCTTTAGTTTCCCAACCTCCCGCAATGGGACCAACACAACTATAATAAAGTTTTTTTTTCATTTACCTAAAGATGTCAAGCTGCTTTTTAGGGAGGCAAGGTTATAGAAGCGGAGACAAAACATTCAGGGGAAGGACCGATCCAGTCCAAACTGGCATTGATTTCAGTGGGGGAGAGCAAGGCATACACTCAGTTCTCCTGATGAAAGAAAGGAAAATTCGCAATATTCAACTTTGGCTGAATTATCCACTTTAGGTTTTTTTTAATCCTCCTTTTATCATCCAGGATGGATGAATTTTATACACCATCATATATTTCCATGGTTTGGGGAGACAGTGGAAGACATTAATCATTCTGTCCCTTGCCAAAGAATTTCCAGATGAACTAATGGCCAAGCTAGATCACTTTCCTTGGGATGGGGTCAATTTCAGGTAGTTACACCGACACCCACCACAACTGAATTCCTCATAAATGTATGGTTCTATGATGACTTAACACACAAAGAATCTCTAAACCGATTACGGTTCGCAGCCCAAGACACTGGCTGTAAACCAATATGGAAACATTGTTCTTATCTTTGCAGCTCCTGGCCATTTCTCCTAGTTTTCCTCTTCATTCCTCTAGCCTTCCATTTCCCTCATTCTTCTGAATATTACACTTCCAACGTTTTCCTTCTCAGGCCTCTTGCCCATTGCTTTCATGACCTGCCCCCAATTGGACAGAAGCAAGTCAGCTGCAAATAGTAGCCAGAAAAAAGCATCATCCTCTCCATCCCCCCATACCCTATTCTGCCTTAGGATAATGGTTCCCAAACTGTGGGTCGAGACCAGTAATGGCATCTAAATGATTTAGCAACAGGTACTCACTTTTGATTGGCACTTGTGTCAGGGTCCGCCCACTGGAAGTGAGGTCATAGCCGGAACCCAGGAACCGCCCCTAGGAACTGCCGCGCCTCCTTGGTAGGCCGCGCGGGGGCCCGGGAGAAGGTCCGGGAGTCCCGGGCCTTCCCTGGGGCCGCCGCGCGGGCTACCAATTCCCCCCCCCAGGAACTGCCGCGCCTCCTCGGGAGGGAGCCCCTGGCAGCCTACCTGCTTACACTGCTGCTGCCGTCGGTCTCCCTCGCTCCGCTGCCTGCCTGGCTGGCTCTGAGAATGTGCAGGCAATTCAAACGTGCAGGCAATTCAAATGTTGCAGGGGGGCGGAGCGGAGCGCCAATGGAGTCGACGAGTGGGCGGGCGAATGGGCGGGGCCAGCCCTAATCCTAGGAACGGGTACGCGCGTACCCGCTACATGACATGTCTGGTCGAGATCCACCAGTGGGTCACAAGTCAATTTCAGGTGGGTCGTGAAGCACCTACAGCAGCCATATTGAAAATATGGGAAGATGGAATACTGGAAAGGGGGAGGGTTGTGTGGGTGTTTTGCTTGTGTCAAGTTTGTAAAGAAGATTTGGTTCTTTCTGATTCACTTTGTTATTGGAAAATGGCTGAGAAATAATCCAACTAATTGCTACATTATCAGGAGAGCAGCAGGCTCTCACAATGAGGGCACTTCCAGCCATGACATCACGTCTGGTGGGTCCTGGAAAGACTGTTATTCTAAAGAAATGAGTCCTGGTGCTAAAAAGTTTGAGGACCACTGCCTTAGGACAAATAGAAGCTTTTGTCCCTCCTCGTTCCAGCAAGTCAGATCTAAGAGCATTGTCCCATCCACCTACTACTGCTGGCAAATATGAAAAAGGTCACACGACATCTTTTCCCAAAGAAAACAAGAAAACAAGTTTCTCTCCCCCTTTCCAAGACATTTTGCTTCCAGCCAGTTGGAACAGGAACGGAGCATCTCCAAAAAGGATCCATATCTGCTTGGCAGGCTGCCATGGCCCCCGGCTCCTGAAATCTGCACAAGCAGACTATTGTTGACTTATGGACTACTACAGTGAAGATTCTCATTGTCTTTCTGACAGCAGCCAAGCGCAGCTTTCCAGAATCCCAACAATGTTATCTTTCTTTCCCACTTCCACAGTTTCAGATACACCATGTGCGTCCAAGCGTCAAAGATGGTTTTGTGTATTGTGCGCCTTTTAAAAGTGATTTAAAAAGAGACAGACACTGAGAAAGGCTTTCAGACACATGTTTTACGGAGAGAGCAGCACACTATGACACTGGAGGCCAAAAAGCAAAAAAAGCTAGTATGTGTTATATTAAATGAGTCCCTGTCAGAACCAGGGAGAAAGACTAAAGAGACAACAGGATGTTATTCCAGCAGTTCCTTTCTTTAAGGCAATGGAATTTTTGCCCAATTTGTCTCTGGTCCTGTACGCCCGAGTCCTGACAATCCTGCTCAGGGCCGGCCCATCCACGAGGCCAACTGAGTCAATTGCCTCAGGCAGAAGATTAGTGGGGGCTGCCCATCTCTATCAACCA
Source organism: Lerista edwardsae (assembly GCA_029204185.1). Lineage (NCBI taxonomy): Eukaryota > Metazoa > Chordata > Lepidosauria > Squamata > Scincidae > Lerista > Lerista edwardsae. The sequence goes on along the minus strand of JAJKFI010032868.1, from coordinate 46,988 downwards.
ACTCGCCTTCACTGATCTTCCTCATTTTTTCGCTCCCTGATTGGAAAAGGGTGAGGGGCGGGGCAGCGAGGAATTGGAAATGTGGAGGGGAGGAGAGAGCCAAGGGAGAACATTGGCAAATGGGAGGCGTAGTAGCTGGCACATCATTGGGTAAGGGGACAGAAGTTGTGGACCTAGTCAATGGGCAGCCCAGGAACAGGAGAGGAGGCAGTCCATCTCCTCTGCTGTTTCTCCGCTCCCGTGTGCAGCGCCGCCCCGCCACACACCAGGCTCCATTTTGGAGCTGTACAATGGCAGAGGTGGACAGGAGGGCTACTACTGCTCACATCTTGACAAGGAGAGGTGCCTCGTCGCCACCTTCCTCCTGCCCCAGGAGTGCCACACCCAGGGCTTTTGCCCACTGTGGACATAATAGCGGGTCCGCGACATTTGGCATGCCACCTCAGAAGGTCTTGGATGAGTCCTCATCCCCCCACACTGGTAGACATGACACTGTGTGTGCAGACCCCACACATTTCTCTCCTTCCTTTTTGCCCATACCAGCACCTGCAATTGTTCACACCTTACAAGGAGCAGGTTCTTGTGGTCCATTTTTTTTTTGCAGGGCTAGAGTGCCCACAAGCTGTATTTCACCTGTGACTGACTTGGCCCCTGTGGTTTTGCTCTCTTCCAAGTCTGTCAGACTCCTTCCCCAAAAAGGGACACATCAAGTTTAGTCTACTCTGTTTGTCCTCCACATCAGTCATGTACTTGGCCCTTTTCCCGCCCAAAGCCAGGACCGCAGATTGCCATTCCCTCCTGGTCTAGAGCCTTGTATGACATCCCATCACGTGCCGAAAGGTATTCTGAAGCCTTCAGAGTGCTTTCAACATGTGACCGGGATGCCACGTGAGGCCTGAAGCAGGTGCCGCCCATGGGGCAACTGCCCTCCCAGCTTAATGGTAGGAACGCCATTGCTCCCGGCTTCCTCATTCCTGCTGTTACTCTCTATTTTTTCTCTCCAAAAGATAGGAAGGAGAGAGAAAGATGAGGTAAAGGTTTCCCCATGACCGAATGGTCTAGTCATGACCGACTGTAGGGGGCGGTGCTCATCTCCGTTTCAAAGCCTGTAGAGCCGGCGTTTTGTCCGAGAACAAGCTTCCGTGGTCATGTGGCTGGCATGACTCTACGCCGTAGCGCACGGAACGCCGTTCCCTTCCCACCGAAGTGGTCCCTATTTATCTACTTGCATTTAGGTGCTTTCGAACTGCTAGGTTGGCAGGAGCTGGGACAAGCAATGGGAGCTCACTCCGTCACGCAGTCTTGAACTCCCAACCTTGCGGTCGAAAGCCCAGCAACAGCAGATTAACTCACTGCGCACTACGTCCCTGAGAGAAAGATAAGAGGAGTCAAAAGAAGACATTAGCAGTAGCAATGAGGGCCGGGAGCCACGGTGCTAAGAAACCACTCTGTGCCAATCCACCTTCCTTCCCTACCTCATTAGCAGATGTATAGCATCTATGTTGTGGGACGTCCTCTCCAAAGAGATTAAATTGGTTGCTTTCTGCAGTAAGCAGCCAAGACTTGGCTTTTAAGGAAACCCCTTTGGATTCATAGAACATGGCCAATATTTTTGCTGTCATGATGGTTATTGACTAGCTGCTTTAAATGTTGTTAGTGTAACCCGTCTTGAGCATTTCCCTATAAAATGAGGTGCATACATTAATAAATATTCATTTTCCCTGACCCCTCTGAAAACTGAGCACAGGGAACAAGCTTGGGTTTGAACTGGAAAAACTCAAAATTATGTCCTGAATTCTGGTGTTTTCATGTTCAAGAGAGACACCCTGCTGCAATGAAACCAATAGGATGCTAAAGGGTCAAATTAAACCAAAGACTTGCCCAGGTAGGCTAAAAAAAATCAGTTAAATAGAATGAGCTTTGATTTCAAACAGGCTTCCATCTACTTAAGGTAAAGGTTTCCCCGCAACCGAATGGTCTAGCCATGACTGACTCTAGAGAGCAATGCTCATTTCTGTTTCTAAACGGAAGAGCTGGCATTTGTCCGAGGACAGTTTCCGTGGTCACGTGGCTGGCATGACTAGACACCAAGGCGCATGGAATGCCATTACGTCCCACCGAAGTGGTACCTATTTATCTACTCGCATTTTTATGTGTTTTCGAACTGCTAGGTTGGCAGGAGCTGGGACAAGCAACAGGAGTTCACTCCGTCGCATGGTCTCAAACTGCCAGCCTTCCAGTCAGCAAGCTCAACAGCTCAGCGGTTTAACATGCAGCAGCACCACGTTCTACTTCCATCTACTTAGTCAACAGCATTTCCATATATCTGGACCACAGATATGTCCACAACTCTTGGGACCCTGCTTTAATTAATATCTACAGGCCTTTGTTGCTGTTTTTATATTCTTAACTAGCGTTTTGTGACCCGGCGTTGCCCGGGGGCAGAAATCATCCCCAGGCTCTATTGGGAGGAGGAATGAGTGTGTTCTGCAGTGCACCCCCACCTTTGGGGGCGTATGGGGGGCCCTACCCCCATAGCATATCTGTCCAGATCGTAAGGAAGGAGTGCACCACGTGTGGTGCACATCGTTCCAGAGGAATGGTGGAACATACACACAAAAATGCAAACCTCCCTCAAAAGCATGACATAGTGAGATCCATATGTAGACATATAGAACCCGTCCCTGAAATAAAACAGTATTGATGACCTGGAACCCACAATGCACACTATCACTGTGAAATGAATGAGGAAACAGGGACAGCATCAACTAAGAGAGCAACATGAAGGTCCCACTTACTGTCTGCAGGTCCAGCCCTCACGTATGAGAAACAGGCAGAGGTGGCCTGTGAGCTCCCTGGACATAGGCCCCTCTCAGATACGACTGGCTGCTGGAACTCTGTGGATCCTGCTCTTTCCTCCCTGGCCCACTCAGGCCATGCAGGCGAAGCACTTTAGTTTCACTTTCTGTTCTGCTCAGTTTCAGCTGAGCTGCTGCAGAATCGTCTGTGACCACAGGGTGGCAGCAGACCTGTAGCCCCATGCAATCCCCTTGGTTCCTGACGATCCGGCCCCCTCCCTGAAAAACGGAGGGCTATAGGGGGGTCTGACCCCCACAGTGATTCCTTCCAGGCTGCAAGGAACGTGTGTGCCAAGTTTCGTGGCCGTGGGTCAAGGCATGGAGACGTGTATAAGGAACATACATACATACATACATACATACACACACACAAACGTCCATTTTTATATATATAGATGGCATCTGTAGCATTGTAATTGCTTTTAATTGTTTTATTACCATAATTGCTTTTAACGGCTTTTGATGTTATTTTATACTGCTTTGAGTACCGAAAAAGCAGTATAAAAATCTTTTAATTAAACAAACAAACATCAAGTGGTGCCACTCCCCCACAAAAATTACATTTGAAACATACAATTTTGTAAACACAAGTGGATATTGCAGTGTTAACTGAACAGCTCTTTTCACCAAAAGGTGCTGAACTGCACACTAAAGTTCCAAGATGCTGATGTATCATAGCCCATTTTTTTTCTTTTGAGTTTATTCCTGGCTCCGCAGATAAAAACTTTATCCTTAAAAGGCAATCTGAGTCAAGTTCCATTGTCTTCAGTTCACCATTAAGGATAAAATGTAGCCAGCATTTCAGCCTATTACTGTATATACTTTAGCTAGTGACCCAACATGCTAACATAATCAGAGCAAGGTGAGAAAATATGAACAGATAGAAATTTGGAAGACTCTCCTGAAACCTGTCGTTCCCAATAAAGTCTCAGAATAGAAACAAAAAAGAAACACAACCAAATGCACCTCACTATGACTCTGGGCTACTTGGTACATCAATTTTCTATGAACCCATAATTAAAAATGAAATGTTGAACCAGGCTACGCCTGGCAACTGCAGCAGCATACCTCTGCTTACAAATCTGATCCCAGCACAAGGCCAAAATCTTCATGAAGGGAATCAAGAATAGACCCAAACTTCCCAAGGCCTGAAGTGGCATGCAAAATGCCACTTTTTCTCCACTGCCCAGCAACATGACAGCTGCCTTTATGGCCAGTCATCCCCTGCTATTGATTTGAAGAAGAAAAAAGACTGGAAGTGCGGAAGATAGAAGAGTGGTGGGCTAGAGTGTCTCCAACATTCTAGCCCAACACACTTCTCTCCTGCTCCATTCCCCTCTTCCTGGCCAGAGGCAGGCAGTGGGCACCACTTCAACCATAGCCCTTAGGCGACTTCCTTAGTTTGCTTCATGAATGGGCCAGCTCTGCAGGAAAAATACCAAAGCTAAGTAGGATTTGGTCTGGTCCGTACCTGGGTGGGGGACTTCTGGTTCAGTACAATATGTTCTGCTTGACCTCACCTGAGCAAATAGGGGGACACTGAGAAAGGCTGAAACTCTTGCCATCAAAGAAGGGGGGGAAACACCCAAGAGATGACACCTCTTCAAGATGTGCAAATATAGGATGTAGGAGAAAGAGGTCAAGAATATTGCAAACCATACACCCACACCTCTTGAATACATCTACTGGTGTTGGCCAACATTTCCCTGACCTTCCATAGCAGGGTCAACCAATTTAAGATTCTTGCTAAGTTCCCACCATGTACATGCAGCCATTGGGAGCTATTTTGACCAACGATGCATGACATCTTTCTCTCTGTTTCCAGGGAAATGCCAAATCAACCACTTCATCCAGCCTCTCTCACACATCCACTCAATTTAGTCATACCAGCAATGCCACTGAAAGGCCAAGATCCTGAAGCAAAGCCCTACACTGGGCTTTCCATGATCCATTGAGCCCCCACAATTCCTCTCTCAAGCTTACCGGCAGAGGGATAAAGCACTCTGCCTTCCCCACTGGCCAATGGGTGCATGCATACCCTAGGCCAGTGTTCTTCAACCTTGGGGTGTCTCACCCTTTTGGGTCTGCCCCTTCCCCTGTAGTGTCCCTTGCCTTCTGAGGCCTCCCTCCATCTCTCCCTCCCAAAGCCACTGCACAAGTGCGGCTGCTGAAAGGGTGGTGCTGGGAAAGCCAAATTATCACGGGGGCCGGATAAAGAGCTTCCAGGGGCTGCATCTGGTTTTCAGGCCTTATCTTTGACTGTCTTCTTTGGCCTTTATCTTTGAACCCATCATCTAAGGGATTGGAATAAAATGTAATGGCACCAGGCCATAGCCTCTGCACCCGCTTCCCAAAGACTCGCCTTTTTCTTCTGTCATCACACCTCATCTTGTCTTCAGCATAAGCTGGTGAGTCACCAGAAACAGAGGAAAGACCCAGAATTGTTGCAAGCCAAAGCAGCCTCCACGGCCAGGTCACAAAAACATTTTGCTCTGCTGCAGAGATGCTAAAATCTGCCAGCACTTTTTTTTGCTGTCAACGCAAATACAGCCAACATGTACAAAGGAGTCTAAAATAGTTTTGACAGATAAGGAAGTTCCTTTGAGTTGGTCTTTGTGTCAGATCAAACAGGCCCTTTCACACAATAATGAACACCTGACAACAATCCCGCTGGATGTTCTCCAGCACAGTGGTATTCAAACTTTTCAGACCGGGACCCACTTTTTACAATGGCACTGGTGTCAGGACCCACCAGAAGTGATTACATTAACCTGGAAGTGATGTTGTGGCAGGAAATGACATCATCAAGCAGGAAGTGTTGTCACTGTAACATAATAAAATGACACTCCTGAAACGCAAATTGGCACACTTGAACTGCAGCAATTGTACAACCGTGAAACATCCCTGACAGAGAGCAAGATTAGGACAAAATATGATGTGAAAGCACTGAACTAAACACAAAGTTTTTAAAAACCCTCACTTGAAAATTCAAATGGTTAACACTCACAAAAGGAATACAGTATAGCAAGAATAAGGTCTGCAGTTTCCAAGATGGCTGCTCCCAACTTTCCACGACCCATCTGACATCAGGTTGCGACCAGCGGCATCATGCAGCCGGAACGCTGGGCGGGAGGAACGGGTGAGCGGCAGCCCGCCCGTTGTGTACCGCTCCATTTTGCTGTCTTCCCCGCCCCCATGGGGGCGGGGAAAACAGCAAAACGGAGCGATACGCAACGGGCGGGCTGCCGCTCACCTGTTCCGCCCAGCGTTGCGGCTGCATGACGCCGCTGGTTGCGACCCGCCAAGTGAGTCCCGAGCCTCAGTCTGAATAATACTGCTCTAAGCACAAACCCCAATGAAAGCTACCTGCTGCCTCTCCCACTTGGTTCGTCACCATTTTAGTTTCATTTTTTATTGTCACAGCAGTTTCCATGAGCCTAGCATTTGATAGAATCGCATAACAGAAATGGCAGAGCTCTGTCCTGAGGAGCTTACAATCTAAATTTTGCCAGAGGGAAAGACATCTGCTGCACACATGACAAAAGGATAAAGTATGGAAAAGGCTGATTACAGCTGACATTCCCCTATACGGAAATACACGTCCATATAGGCCAATATTCCAGCTCTTACAGTGGGTGGCCAAACGCCTCTAAGAAACTCTCAAGAAAGCTGCATGAAGGCACTTCCCCTCTCCTTCTGCTGCTTCCCAGCAACAGATAGTCAATGCTATACTGCCCCTGGAAGTTCCATGTCATCCTCTGAGTTAGGATTCATCAATAAATCTACCATCCGCAATAATATAATCCCTGTTGAAAGCCATATAGAGCAGTAGTTCTCTGATGAACCATTTAAACAGCAGTTCACGGTGATGTTCTCATCACCCCGAGAACATATAAGCACACCCACTGGATCAGAACAGACACATGGACCTCAGTTACATGTATGCTCTGAAATCAGGCCTGAATTGTGCAGAAAAATCAAATCATTTGATCCAGTCAAGTTAAAATAGTATAGACGTATGCCAGTTAGAATAGAATTATCTTCCGATGCATCACGCGAATTTACATCGCCCGGTGTGAGAACTCATTGTGTCACCACCATGATGAACCTCCTCCTGTACCAGACCAGATAGAATCACAATAACATATGCACAGCCTAAATGCAGTGGCATCACTAGGGTTGGTGTAACCCCCATTAATTTTATTTAATATAGAACAGTACAGGTCACCCAAAAAATAAGTAACAAAAAAAAAAAAAAAAAAAAACCAGTGGCCAACTTGATGACACTCAGGGCACAATCCTAAAATGAGTTAGGCTGGCATAAGAAAACACAACTGCCTTATGTAACAAAAAGTGGATTTCCCTAACTCAAAACTGATCAATGAAACCGATTGTTCCAAGAGCCAAGCAGGGAATCAATAAGGTCTTAGTATGAGTCAGTTCTAATGTCCTTTTATCAGAGCTAAAGCTAGAACACGTATTCAGTTGAGAGCGCAATCCTAAACTGGAGTTAGGCCGGCATAAGCTAAGACAGCAAAGTTTGGCCAGCACAAGGGACACCATAAAGTGTGTTTGGACCACTCTCTGAGTCAGGAAGGATGGTGCACGTCTGTGTGCTGGCCTCTCTGACTCTGATTTAGGGAAATTGGAGTCAGACTCTGACTCTGAGTCTGAGTTAGGGAAATCCACTTTTTGTTACATAAGGCAGTTGTGTTTTCTTTTTCTGGTTAATTGGCCATACCTTTTGATAGAATACAGACTCTGATTCTATCTATCTGAATGTTTCATTACATTCTGTATGAAATTACCTTTCCAATCATTTGTAACATGATGGTATAAATACAAGTCTTCCAAAAGGTTTCCAAAATTTTGGCCACTCCTGGTGTCACTTCCAAGGATGTCAACTGGTGCAGTTCGCACCCACTGCACACCCTCTAGGGATGCCACTGGTCATTTTGAAACTTTTGCTTGCAAAGAGGTAGCTAAGGTCGTTTCTAGCTGCACGGATTCATCTAATGGAAGTGTACGGTAGACTATGACAGCTTATGCCAAGGTTAATTTCTTAGCCTTTAAAGGTATTACATGGCTCTCAGCTGTTTTTGAAGCTTATGTTTCCGTGCAACAAACTGCCAGATTTTCCAGGCTAAAGTACATACCCCCTCTAGGCTTCAGAGGCAGCTCTGAAACCACTTGTCACACAGGTGATCTTCATGGGTAATTGGACAAGTAGATGAAGACCAGGCTTTCCGCTGATGGTTCTCTAGGTGGAGCACAAATGTCTCATCTCCGGTTGAAATATTTTGCTGTTACATTAATCCTGGACAAAGTCACCTTTCTGGCAAGGAATGATTCTTGGGTTTTTTCTTTCTTTCTGTTCTCCGGAAGCATAGCTGCCTTAAGATGTCAGCTATAACAAATCCATTCCAATAAGCCTCTGTTCCGGATAAATAACAATTTGATGAATTGGTCTCTGAAATGCACCTTTTCATTAAGGGCCTCAACTTCCAGCACCTGTTTGAGCCAAAGCAGTTACTGAATTTCTCAGGGTCTACTGTTTTAGACAATCAAGTCTGGTATACACTCTGTGATAGTATAGTTTGTTGCCTTTGGTATAGAATAGCTTAACTATGCTAAGCTTTGGCAGAGCACCGAAGAATAGATGCTTTCGAATTATGGTGTTGGAGAAGACTCTTGAGAGTCCCCTGGACTGCAAGGAGATCCAATCGGGCAATCCTACAGGCAGCCAAAGCTGATTGCTCCTTGGAAGGACAAATACTGAAGCTGAAGCTCAAATACTTTGGCCACCTCATGAGAAGAGAGGACTCTTTAGAAAAGACCCCAATGCTGGGAAAGATCGAAGCAAAAGGAGAAAGGGGCGGCAGAGGATGAGATAGTTAGATAGTGTCACCAAAGCAATGAACATGAAGTTGGGCGAACTCTGGAAGCTAGTGGAGGACAGGGAGGCCTGGCGTGCTGTGGTCCATGGGGTCGCGAAGAGTCGGACACCACTTAGCGACTGAACAATAACAAGCTAAGCTGATATGAATAGACCAAAAGGCACCAGTCAACATTTTTACTTGGGAATCCAGAAACATTTTAAGCAACAACATGACAAATGTGTATGTTTACCTTCCACATATACAGAAATTCCTCTTACAACACAAGAACCAAGTTAAACCTCGACATGTATCAAGAACATAATTTGAATGGATTTGCCCCGATGCATTTAGCAGTGCTTGCACAGAAGATTGCTGGCTGGATTGGATCCAAGGGCATAGCTACAGTAGTGCAGGAGGGTGCAATTGCACAAGGCAACATTTAGAGGGGGGCAACAAGCTGAGTTTGACACTAGTGGCCAAAATTGTGAAAACCTTGGTGATTACAAATAATACTATCCTGTTATATATCATTGGAAAGAAAATTTAATGCAGAATGCAATGAAACAGACCAGAGTGTAATATCTTTACTCCATCAAACGTTATGGCCCCAAAACCAGAAAACAAAAATATAGCTGTCATGTAAAAATTGTGGTTTGTAGTAATAATATGGTCATGTTATATATCATTCAGTACAGAATTTCATGCAGAATGCAAAGAAACAAATTGGAGTGTATTATCTTCACTCTATCAAGTGTTATGGCCAAAAAACCCAAGAAAATGAAAATACAACTGTGATGTCACTTCCTGTTGTGATGTCACTTCTGGGGCATCATTTTGTCCTCTGCACTGGGCTGCACTTTCATTAATTACGCCCCAATTGGATCCACTACCTATTTTGGGGTTGCAGCAGATGAAGATTGGAAAAGGTATAATTTGGAGTTTCTGATTCAGGCCCCAACATGTCTTGGGCCAACTCTTAATTAATTAAGCACAAAAGAGAAAATGCACCAGGCAGCCAAGTTGATATCAGCTTAACCCTCTATCTATACTGGGAGAAATCTAATTTACTTTGCAGTGCCCTCTGGGTTCTTCTCCTTACAGGCTCCATTCATTCAGCCAGGGGAGACAGAGATCCAAAGGCAAGTAAAGGCAACACAGAGTTATACACCATCTACTAAGGGCACTTTTTTTTTTTTTTGCAGTTTTTGGAATTTGAATGGAGAATGGCAGGTGTGTGTATGATGCATGTATAGCAGTTGGGATGTGGTGGTGTTGCCAGTTAAACCGCTGCTGCTGAGCTTGCTGACCGGAAGCTTGGCAGTTTGAGACCACGCGACGGAGTGAGCTCCCGTTGCTTGTCCCAGCTCCTGCCAACCTAGCAGTTCAAAAGCACGTAAAAATGCAAGTAGATAAATAGGTACCACTTCGATGGGAAGGTAACTGTGTTCTGTGCGCCTCGGCATATAATCATGCTGGCCACATGTCCACGGAAGCTTGTCCTAGGATAAACACTGGCTCTTCGGCTTAGAAACGGAGATGAGCACCGCTCCCTGTAGTTGCTCATGACTAGACCATTCGGTCGTCGGGAAACCTTTTCCTTTACCTATAGTAGTTAAACGTTTCCCCTCTGGCCATTTTCCTAACCCAAATCACTCTCACTTTTCTTTAAGGCTGATACCTTTTCACCTTGCAGAAAGTAGATAAGTGTGCACTTGCAATCAAGATACTTTGTGGCAACGACAGGTCCTCCCCTACAGTGCCCAACAGGGAAATCCTCTTTCCAAATTTGCACCTTCACACAGTGGTGGCACTAAGGTTTGTGTCATCTGGTCTGAGAGATCATTGCATCACCCCATGATGGACCTTCTCCCATGCCAGACCATACAGAATAACTTATGATGTCATATTTACAACCGAAATGCAGTGGCATCACTAGGGTTTATTTACGTTAATATATAACAATACAGGTCGCCCAACAAAAAACTAGTGGCCAATTCAATGACACACAACTAAATAAGAGTTCTAGTTACTAGCTCCGATACATGGAAATGAGAGCTGACTTGTACTAACACCTTCTGGGGTCCCTGCTGTATCATAACAACACCTCATTGACTCTCAAAACAATCAGTTTCATTTCTCAGTTTTGAGTTACGGAAATCCATTTTTTGTTACTTAAGGAAGTTGTGTTTTCCTTTTGCTGGTTTTTTGGCTATACCATTTGACAGAATACAGATATTCCAACGCAGTTTGTTTCATTGCATTCTGCTCTAAATTCCGCATTGTATGATACAGAACATGATGGTATTATCCAAAAATAAAAACGTTTTCACAATTTTGGGCAGTGGTGGTGACGCTCCCCCCCCACCCTGTGTGCATCACACGGTGTGGAACGCAACCCCCCTTACAATGCCCCTGCCTTCGCAAAGCTACTTTTGGGAAAATCATGATTTTGAAAAACCAGGAGGAAAAGACACAACAACTGTGTGTCACGTCTAAGTTCAGGCTTGACAAGAGACAGCCAAGCAGGTACGATTCTTACACCCCAGTTCATTTCCAAGATGACTGCTAAAAATTAAATCTCTTTGAAAACAGAGTCTTGACTAAGAGCAACGGAAAACTGCATGCAAAAGTATAGCCTAGAGCAGCAAGTCAGGATGCTCCGAGCCAATGTCTCCTGTGAATGAACAGGTAGCAAATGTGCACTTTATTTAAATGTAATCAATTCAGAACATAAGAAATCAACTATTTAAAGGACACTGGCTAAGAATCCTAATGAAGCCGTACCCAGAGGAGTTCATTAGTGTACCCCAACCTCCGTGCTGAGAAAGCAGAGAATGTCCTACTGCCTGGTATGTCTTAGTGAATTTTTCAGCAGTTGTGCTTTATGATACAGTGCTTTCAAGTTGGCGCTACTGAGCTCAAGCACTTATGCAGCAGGTAGATCCACATGGCTTTCCAGCAGTAGCTATTTCTTGCATCACCACCTTCAGGATAAGCAAAACTGAGAGGCAAGCTAGGAGTTTATTTTACATTGCACACTTCTTATGTTTTTGCCTTGCATCTTCCAGACAGTTCTCAGGTGATGCCATTCCTACACCCTCATACAGGTTGGACCTTGGGATTTGCGGGGGATCCATTCCCAGACCCCCACCCCACCCCCGCAGATACTGAAACATGTGGACAATGGAGGAATCCAACACCAACACCCAACGGAAGCCTTCCAACACATACGAGAGCCATTCTGAGGCCTGTAGAGGTCACATGTGCGGCCTTGTAGGCCTCAGAAAGCCTCCCAGACGTGATTGGAACAAGGTTCTGGAAGCATCGAAGAGGTCCTTAAGGATCCTTACCTGCGAGTTCGGAACCCCCAGTTCGTCAAAACTTCAGGTTCTGAATCCATGGGTAAATAATCTGAACCTATACTTAATAACTGGAAGCGGGTCACGATCATGACCAGAAGGTGCGGGAGGGGGGGGGCTACGGAAAGGTCCGTGGGCTCTCTGTGCCCCGCCAACAGCTAGTGCGACCCGCAGAAAGTTGTGCAACACGTGTGCTACCCCGGCGCCGGTGTGATCGTGGGAGCACTGGCGCCACATCAAATGGTGTTCCGCCCCTTAAAGGGGCAGGGATCAGGGTCTTCAGGCTGGGGCGTCATGACGTCCCAGTCTGAAAACTATTGGCCTAATCCCATCCAACTTCCTAGCTCTGGTGAAGCTGCAACACAGCTAGCAAGTCAGGGTACAAACATTTCCTTACCTTGAGGAGTCCTCCATGACTGCCTCCCCCCCCCCAACAGGATGCAGCACATGCCCCCTTAGCACAGCTGCATCAGTGCTGGAAAGTTGGATAGGATTGGGTCCGAGACTGGCTGCATTTCAATGTCACAGAAGAACTTGGCTTGTTCTGAACCATTACTGTATCAGGTGATACATCCTTCCCTCTGGGTTTGAAAGAGGATCAGCGGGAAAAACACAGAAGAAGTCTGAGGCTCGGGGACATCAGAAAGACTCAAGATTAAAACAAATAGATCTGTGCAATATCTGAATCTGGCTAACTTGCTCCACAAAATGGAATGCGAGTTCATACATTGGCATTGGATCAAATGTGATCCTACAGATGTCCTTTACTTGGCCAACCTCATTTAAAAGTAAAATGAAAGGTGAACCTCAACCACCAAGGTCACGATGCAAAAATGAGCAAGTGTTCCAATGTCTCATGCTGCTAATGTATGTCCCCTTTTTCTCCCCTCTGCTTAAATGCATGCATTTTATTCTCACCCACACACTGATAGGCCTTCAGATTCCAAGGATAGCATTTGGTTCTTTTTTTTCTTAAGCCATTCTACAAAAAATAAAAAATAAAAAAAATGCCAGGAGGTGAAGTCATTCATTTTGTTCTGAAATCACAGCTAACTGTTACTGCTTAGAGGCTCTAGGGATGCTGCTAATGGACTGTTTAAGACTTGAAACACCACCGCAGGCTTCCTCTAGGACCACTAACTCCGAATTTCTTTTCCAAGCTCTGAAATAGCTCTGTGGCTATCACTGCCACCAAGAGCCAAATCAATAGTCATCTTAATTCACATTTGTCAACCGAATTTGTCTTGCAAGTGCCTGATCATTGTGGCATGCTTTTTTACTGAATAAGAACTGAAGGTGCAGTGTGTTCTTACACTCTCAAAGTGCCTGAGGTTTACGTATTTGTTTTGAGCTGACCCAGTTCCGGATAAAGGTAAAAGTTTCCCCATGGCCGAATAGTCTAGTCGTGACTGACTGTAGGGGATGGTGCTCATCTCCGTTTCTAAGTTGAAGAGCCAGTGTTTATCCTGAGGACAAGTTTCCGTGGTCATGTGGCCGGCATGACTATACGCCAAGGCGCATGGAACGCCGTTACCTTCCCACCGAAGTGGTACCTATTTATCTCCTCGCATTTTTACATGCTTTCGAACTGCTAGGTTGGCAGGAGTTGGGACAAGCAACGGGAGCTCACTCCATCGTGTGGTCTTGAACTGCCAACCTTCTGGTCAGAAAGTTCAGCAACAGCGGTTTAACCTGCAGTGCCACCACGTCCCGTGCCAGTTCTGGGTATACCACCCTAATTGGCCCTTACTATCCATGGTGGTGTACAACAATTAAAACAATTCCAGAAAAACGCCAAGAACATATTCAAAGCACAAGTCCAATCACGTAATAAAGCAAATTAATTACTTGAGAGCAAAATAATTAAGAGCAAAGCTAATTGCAAAAAATTAAGAGCAAAAACAAATAAGAGCAAAATAAGTGTGTTCAAACTTATATTGAAAATTCAAAAATCTTTGACAAAGACCAGGGAGGGCCCGAGACCTATCAGTGTCTGAGGCAGTGCACCACATGCCACCTCTAGGGCCAGCCTTAAACCAATGTGACCAATGCCGTCACATTGGGCCCCGCGCCTCAGGGGGCCTCGCACTAGCAGGGTGAGCATATCACCTGCTGCAGCAGCTGGGATCTCTATGGGTCAGTGGGGCGAGCCTTGGGCCCTGCCACCTGCCCCTGAACAGCCCAAAATGGGCCACCTAGAAGCAGTGGCTGTGACACCAACTATTTGCATATGCCATGCTTTGCGCATGGCACCAACAGCGCTCTTCTTGGTGAGTCGGGACCCCCTGCTGAAATGCTCCTCATTGGGCCGACCCGACCCTAGCCACCTCCCCTTGCCCAAAAGCATACTAGATGCTGTCTCCACAGCCATTCTTCTTCCTCACTCCTGGATTTAGAAAGCAGAACAGAATAGAGAGAGGAAGTGTGGAGAAGAGGAGAGTGGTGGGCTAGAGAGTCCAACCCTCCACTGTTCCTCTTCCATTCCATTTCCTCCCCCCCCCCTGTTTCAAACTGGGGGAAGCTCAGAAGACAGTGGCTGGTGGTATTTGCCTGCCATCTCAGGTGTCAAGAAGTCTTAGGCCAGCTCCAATGAAGTTGTACAATATACAGATTTTAAGAAAGGCTGGATCTCATCTGATCCTGCAAAAAACAGCTATGCTCTGTCCCTAGGTTTGTCCTGGGCTCTGACCCTGTAGGCAGAGGGCTTTGCACTCTGGCTCTACAGCAGAACCCAGGTTTTGCCATTTCAAGAGGTGATTAAGTTATCCCCACACAACAGCCAAGAATCTCTGCTAGAGTTAATTGATCTTCCCAGCAAGCCTTTGCAGACAGCAAAACATGGTTGTCATAAAATTTGCATTAAGGGCAATGCAGTGGGGAAAAAGCATCTTCATTATGCAATTGCCACATGTCCTTGGAAGGCTTTATTTCATTAGCCCTGAATGAACAGTTATTCTGTTCTAGTTCCTTTTATGAAAAAAAGAAGGAAAAAGCTAGGCAAAATGTTGACGGATGAAAACAAGTTGGAAAATACATTGGGAGACCATAGCAAGCCCAAGTCTTCTACCCATCCAGGCTTGGAGCAGGAGAGATGGGTGGGGATTGTTGTCCTGGCAGGTGTGCCACAAACCCTGTCCCTCTCCGTGCTGGGAATACCTGAGCACCAGGGGCACATTGGCACCCTCTGCCCACTTTTCCTGCTCTAGAGAGCTAAGCAGCAGGCCAGTAGGCCCACTCTTCATCTTCTTTCCCCTGGGTGGTATAGTGGTTTGGGAGTTGGACTTCGACCTGGAAGATCCAGGTTCAAATCCCCACTCAGCCACAAAGCTTCCTAAAAATAATTATGAGCTTCTGTCTTTCCAAACCAGCAAAGGGGCTCAGGAGACCAAGGTCAGCCAAAACAATGTAGCATAGCCTTTCCATTCTGGCCCATGCTAGGACCCCATTATTCCGTCCACTTCCCGAGTACACATGTGAGATCTGTTAAGAGCAAGGGTGTATTGATTAAACGTTACTTCCATCGATCTGCCATCACACTCTCCAAGAGCCCATTAATTTCACTGGCTCTAGAGGCTTTGCTCTATTATTCAAGAATCAGAAAAAGGCAAACGAATGCCCAGTTAAATCAGGTTGCTCAGCTCACATCTGCATAGTTATCAGTAAGCCTTTAATCTCATCTAAATGGAATGGACGGCCCAGCAACTTGGGGCTGCAAATGCTGAAGAAGTATCCACCAGATCACTATGAAAAGCACTGAAGGGATAGCAGGACTGGTCTTAAGCCAATGTGACCAATGTCATCACATTGAGCCCTGCACTTTTTTTGGGGGGGGGCACCAGCACAGTGAGCATATTGCCTGCTCCTGCAGCTGGGATCTCTATGATCAGTAGGTTAGTGAGGTGAGCAGAACAGCTTTATCTTGGTCCCTCCCAACTTAAAAAGGTAAAGGTTTCCCCACGACCAAATGGTCTAGTCGTGACCAACTGCAGGGGGCGGTGCTCATCTCCGTTTCTAAGCATGTAGAGCCAGCATTTGTCCAAGGACAAGTTTCTGTGGTCATGTGGCCAGCATGACTATACACCAAGGTGCACGGAATGCTGTTACCACTGAAGCGGTCCCTATTTATCTACTTGCATTTTAGGTGCTTTCAATGACGTCACCACCACCTGCTTCCAGGACACCCATTTTGGGCAAAGTCCAAGGGCTGCATTTTGCAGGTGCCGCCACAAGCGCCCTTCTTGGTGAGTGGGGGGGGGAGCACCTGTGGGAATGCCCCGCTACTCCTAGATCCCAGCCTGAGGAATAGCATTGATTGGCTGTGTTTCCCAGGTTAAAAAGAGAAGGACCAAGTAAAGCTGATGGATGCTCGCTGGATTTCCCTGCTTGGAGAAACTGGTTTTCCCTAAAAAGAACAACCGAAACCAAGTTAAAGACTGACAAAACATGGGCCAAGTATAAACACACTGGAGAGTATAATCTCCAGAAGGAGATTACATGTTCAGAGGTGGCCTCAAGAATCAACAGGCCACCTACAAGGCTGGAATTATAATAATGTAGACAGACCAAAACATGTGGGGAGGCAGAAAATCCAGACAGGTCTCTTCCCACGGCTGATCAGCTCAGGTGGATCAGGTAGGGGGCACCCACTTCGACCTGCCCACCTCCACCTTTTAAAAAGAAAGAGTGAGAGGAGGTGGGGAGCTGCAGAGGGGCTGGGAACTGCAAGGTACCTTAATGCTGGCACTGCCCCGTGAGACAATCTCTACCCATCCAGGGGTTTGAGGCAGTGGTGGGATGCAAATAAATTAACAACCGGTTCTATGACATCATAGCCGGAGCCAAAAAAAACCCTGAAGCCAGCTGAGGTAAGTGAGTGGGCAGGGCCCGGCCATTTAACAACCGGTTGTAAAGAACCTGGGCAAACCCCCTGAATCCCACCACTGGTTTCAGGCCTAGAGACCGTGTGGGTTGGGGACCTGAAGCCCAAAAGAGTAGCGCTCACAGTAAGAAGAGGTGTAACCAGATATCCCTAAAAAGCAACGTAGAAACACAATGAGGGCAGCAATTTCCTAAGCAGCAGGCTTTGCAGCCAGTAACTTGGCATTCTGGAAGATTGATGTAATCACATCACTCACGACCTCCCAGGCTTTCACATGAGATTGAATGCCCACTTTCGTACAGCCTCCGATTGGTAACCTTTGGGCCCGTCCAGAGATCTTCAGAATGGCACCTGAAACTAGCATGGACCCCTTAAACATGGCCTGCGGATGCTTCTGCCAGCCATTTTAAAGGTGTGAGCGCTGGTCACAGGTTCCATTCTGAAGATCCCTGCAACCTTCGGAAGGTTTCTGCCTAGGAGATAACAAGGACAGAGGTGCAGGTAACAAGGGAGGTCACATATAAAGAGGACTGACTGTACATAAACACAGTTCTGGATGTCGGTTTCTGCTGTTGTGTCAAGTTAAATTAGCATATTCCCCCAAGCAATCAGGAAGGAAGGAATTACCTATTCCTTGCCCACCCTGGGGCACTGTGGTATGTTGCCCTCTAATTACAGCTCCTCAAGTAATTTATAACTAATTACTCTTAGGAAAACCACCACGAGATTTTTTTTAAACAAAAGTTTAATTATGTAGGAACAAATTCTCCAACTGTATCCACTCAAAAGGAGCAACCACCAAGCCCCCCCAACGGCATTCCAGTCTCAATCATCAACTGCTAGTTGGCTACAGCCTCCTTTACACAGGCACAATTACAAGCCAGGTTTACACGTTTTGATGCATGATTGCAAATTGGAAACCGAGGCCTCTCTTGGCCTGACTCAGGGACTCAGGGGGGCCGTTAAGATACCTTGAAAAGAAAATAAGATTACAGCAGTTTGCCTGAGAGAAAGGTGAGAAGTTCAACTATCGTCATACAGTGCTACAAGCCCAGTGCTGTGCAATAAGCCCCCTACATCTACTCTTCCTGGGATGAAATGCATACTTTAGCCCGTCCTGGTGCAATCCCACAAACTGTGGATGGGATGTTCCCAGTGGTGTCATTCAAATGATTTAGGAACAGGAACTCACTTTTGAGTTCAAATTCAAATGTTGGAAAAAAACCAAAAAAACAACAACCCGGAAGCAGCCATGGAGCCCGTTAGGATCCAGAACACCTGTTCTGGTCCGTTCCCCCTGAATGACATCACTGGACGTCACTGCCTATTTCTTGGGCAGGACAGGAAAGATGGCAGCTTGTTCAACAGCAATCAGTGGCAAACCTAGATACATAATAAAGCTCCTCCTACTGGCCACCTGATAGAATTGCAGAAGTGGTCATTGGGGCAAAGGTCACTGTGTGGAACCAGCACCCTTCTTGCTTGCTGCAGGAACCAAGAAGCATCTGCTGGAGCATATGAAGCTGTCTTATAATGTTGAGCCCATTCATTCCGTCTTCCCCCATACATTCCTGCACATCCTAGGTCATCAAAGAGGGCCCTTCTTAAGAGTCTGCTGCCATCTGAAGCCAGGGGGATAGTGGCAAAGAGCAGGACCTTCTCAGTTGTGGCACCACATCTCTGGAACCAGCTCCCAGAAGATCAGAGGGCAGCTTCCTTGGTATATGGCTTCTGGCGGGGTTTAAAGACCTATTTGTTTCAACTGACTTTTGGGAAGGGAGGTACTAGGGATCCCTTTTAAAACTTTTTTCAATGTTTTTTAAAATTTTTTGTAAACCGCTTTGAATTTTAGAAAAGCAGTATATAAATCCAATAAATAAGTATGTAAGTAAGTAATGGATAGCTGGTGGGGAGTTGGGCTTAGACCTGGAAGAGCCAGATTTCAAATCCCTGCCATGAAGCTTCCTGCATGACCTTCGGCCAGTCACTGTTTTTCGACCTTGCCTACCTCACAGGGTTGTTGTGAGGACAAAAGGAGGGAAGGAGGTGCCAGATATACCACTCTGAGCTCCTTGGAGGAAGGGTGGTATAAAAATGAAAAGTAAATAGTAGTAGTGCACCATTCTTCAGTTTCTTCTCCTTGTGCTCCTTGGGTTCAAAAAGAATATATGTAGAGAAGAGAGAGAGCTTACAGCCATATTGGGGTGTGTGTGTTTCATGTGGGTAGTAGAGGAGAACGTGATACAAAACAAGTAAGGCACCATATCCCCAGGCACCTAAATTTTATCTTGCCTCTCTTATAACACCTTTTTAACCACTTTTAACCAGCAAACCTGAAGGCAAAGTCTCCGGCAGCTGCCCTCCCACTGCTTATTGGGTGGCACCAGGAACACTGTGCCTATTCCAGCACAGTGTAATACTAATAATAATAATAATAATAATAATAATAATACTTAGTATTTATATACCGCCTTTCTAGGTCATTAGATTGCTCTTTTGACTTTATTCAAGGCGGTTTACATAGGCAGGCATTTCTTACCTCAAAGGGTTTTTACAATCACAAATAAGTTCTAATCTTACAAGAACTGCTACATTCAGATGACACTTTCAAGTCCAGCCTTCCTTTCTAGCCGCACAAATGCCTTCCTGCCGGCTGATAAACAACTTTCTTGCTCTCACCAAGAAACAGCTGGCCCGACACAACTCCTCTCTCACAGGCAGCCGGACACAGCTCAGATTTTATCAGCCGCATTCTCGAGGTCTGCCACTCATGGAAACTTCCGGTGTTCTCCAACTGGCAACCTTCGGCTCTTATCTTCAGGCATGACTGCGTCTTTTACCCTCTCGGCCAGACATCCTGTCCTCTCGGCTAGGATTGGGCTGCCCACTGGATACTTTTCCAGCAATCTGTCCCTCCCCCCCATACACATTCAAACTTCATAAAATCATGGCCCACCTACTTCTGAAGATGATCCTTCACCTACCATCAAACAGAAGACCAACAGTGTTAGATGGCCAAAATATAGTCTTTACAAGACAAGAAAAGCCTGGACCTTGCAGGGAGTTTGACTAAGGGTGCAATCCTAACCTGGAGTTAGGCCGGCACAGTTTGGCTGGCACAAGGGACACCATAAAGCAATGGTTCACAAACTGTGGGTCAGGACCCACCAGGGAGTCATGAGCCAATTCAGTGGGTTGCGAAGCACCTAGAGCAGCCATATTGAACATATGGGAAGCTGGGATGCTGGAAAGGAGGAAGACCGTGTGGTTGTTTTGCTTGTGTTCAGGCTGACAGGTAGTCATTCTAAAAATGTGCTAAAATGTTGGAGAACCACTGCCATAAAGTATGTTTGGACCACTCTTGAAGTCAGAGAGGCCAGCCCACAGACATGCACCATCCACCCTGACTCTGAGAGTGCTCCAAACATGCATTACTGTGTCCCTTGTGCAGGCCAAACTTTGCTGGCCTAACTGTGCTGGGAGAATGCCAGGTTAGGATTGTGCTCTAGGAGACCAATAGTGCAATGCCTACTTAGAAATAAGTACCATTCGATTTAGTGAGGCTTACACCCCGGTAAGCGTGCACAAGATTGCAGCCTAAACTACAAAGTCCCAGGTTCAAATGTTACCTCTAATACTAATTCAACATGCCTGAGATGGAACTGCTATTCTCTTAGCTTCAACCGCAGTACAGGGGCAACTAGCCTTCCTGTTGAAGGCTAGTTTGTATTGTGCCTTTCTTCCAAGGAGTTCCACCATACATGGAGTCCCCCCCCCCGTTTATGCACCAGATCAAACCTTTAAAAAATTTCCAGAGCTTTTCAGAATTTTACGTGCAAGCCAACAATAAACTTGTTTTTCCTCTGCTGAAACATTCTGCGTGGACCATTTTAATGTTTTTTTATCTGCTGCTTTTATTCTTCTTTATTCATCATCCGCTAGCTATTGTTTCCGACTGTGCTATTTGGTTGTATTTTCTTGCATTGTAAATTTTTTTTATTAACATCTGTCAGCAGCTTTGAAAATTCATTTCCAAGTTGAAAAGGAGGGCATATATTGCAACCATAAATATATCAGCCTGTCTTATATGCTTGCTATAGGGGTTTATTTAAATGATATATGTGAAGCTTTTTGGACACCCAAAATACACGAGACAAATATTTGTTGATGTATTTATTTACTAGGTCCATTATATAAAAATGTTCAACCGCTTTGCGGCTGCTCCAGAGGCAGGCTTAGTTTGCAGTGGTGAGGATGTGTTTCAAGACTGGCCTGATTGCCCAAGCAAGAGCGTAGCGCCGGAGCAACGGGGTATAGGATTGTGTTCCAAGTCCTGCGCAACAAGTGCAAGTGGAGCAGTGGCGTAGCTACATCATTTTGCACCAAGGGCCGATAAATTTTTGACACTCCCCCTGACAAAATTTGTGGACTCATCATGCAGGCCCACAGGCTATATGTTTGAGACCGCTGCCTAAGTCACTTTTATTTTGGTTTCTTTATTTTTTCTGCCATAACCTTTGCTAGAATAAAGATACTACATTCTAGGTTTTTTTAAATTGAATTCCTGGTGAAATTCCACATTCAGTGATGTATAGCATGATGGTATTATTCTGTAAACCTGCGATTTTTGAAATTTGGGGTTCAGTGATGACACCCCCCCCAAGGATGGCATCTGGGCCGCTGCGTCCCTGCCTATAGGTAGCTACGCCACTGAAGTGGAGGTCAAAAAAAATGTCTTGGGTTTGCTGCTGTCATCTAAATCCGTTGCAAACACAGTATTCGTCTGGAAAAAATATGCAATATAAAAAATATGCAAATTCCACCAATCACATATCAAGGCAATACTAGAGTTTGTGGACGGGGCCTGTAGATGTTACAGTTAGCTGGCAGAGAGTTTCTTCCCTTTCTTCCCATATCCAAAAGATATGATGGTAGTCAAGACAGAAAATTCACATGACCACCACATGAACACAAGGCATAATCTAATAGAGCCATCTGGGACAAGATTAGCCAGCTCTGCTACATCCAAAATGAACTACTGCATAGCTGAAAGGCAGTTTCAAAAACTTCATTCCACTGGCATTACAAAAAGAAGAGGCATGCCAACTTTTCCAGTACATTTTTTTGGGAACACACACACACACACACACACACACACACACACATACACACACACACACACAGGTCTGTCGGGAGGTACAGCAGTACCAAAACAGCCACTGCTGTATCCTGTGGGGCCCAGGAGGCATCCTTGGGGTAAGGGAATATTGGTTCCCTTGTCCCATGTTGGGCCAGGCAGCCCCTATGGGACTCAGAGGCTGGCACTGATTCAAGTAGCTCATTAAAGGCTTTCAGACATGGGGGGGGTGCAGGATGCGACAGCAGCCAGAGGCTGCTGTCTCCACCCCTCCCTAGCCTGAACCAACCCAGGCCACCCTCTCCCCACCCAGAGACACTCCACCCAATTTTCCTTCACCCCAGAACATCTTCCCGCTGCTCAGTGATCTACTCACCACCGCAGGCTCCTGGCAGCCATGCAAGTGACCTTATGACACTTTTGAAACAGCCACTGCCTGCCCAGCGCATTCAAGAGCAACACTTCCCAAGCATAGTATTGGGCCCTAAATCAGGATCATCTCCGTCTGAATGGCAGCAGCTCTTCAGCTGCCCACCAGCAACTCTGCCAGATCCTTTGTGCTGGAGCTGCAGCCTAATCTTGAATTGAGGCTCTTCAGTTTGCAAGACTCTATTCCTCATTCCAAGAAGTATCAGTCCACATCCTTGTGATGAAAACCCTCGCTTTCCATCTCTCTTTACCACCCGATTGGAATGCTTCGAGCACTTCGGAGGCTTCAGGAATGCATTGGCGACCCCAAAGCAGCTGCTAAGTCATCCGTATGCAAGAGCTGTTAGCCTTTCTTGTTGCTGTTTCAGCATCTTTTTCTTCCCCAACTGACTGGCAAAGGAAGAACTTGGCTTTGAGCCAGCTCATTGGACAGTGACGCTCGCCAGTTACCAGAAGTGGGAAATTCAGGGGCTCATGTGACCTGTTCAATACCCACTGGTTATAAAACTCTCTCTCTCTCTCTCTCTCCCTCCCTCCCTCCCTCCCTCCCTCGAGCATCTAATACTTTTTAGGCACTTTCACACTTATAGCAAGATGAGTGGGTATGTTAGGACCAGGACTCTTGAACACTGTAAGTGGAATAGGGATTGCACTAAGTTAGGGCACAAGTCTATGCTTGTCTTCTCAGAAAGGATGGAATATACTCCTGTATAAGTCAATCATGGATAAGTCGAGGGCACGTTTTAAGGGGAAAATATAGAATTTGTTATGACCTGTGGATAAGTAGAGGGTAAGCATTAGGGGGTGTTACGAAATTCTTTGAAAATGGCTTAGCAATAATTGTTCTCAGGCAGCAACAGACAGCCAACCAGCACAGAAATGGAGCTATTCTCCAAACAAGAGAGATGAAGGTGCTTATGGGAGTTGTAGGCTTTGTGAGGAATACAGTACATCACTTCCATAGCAGCAGCCCTCATTAACAACTACAATTCCCATAAGCAACTTCCTCTCTCTGCCTTTTTGAAGGACATTGGCTACCATTTTTTTGGCTTGCTATTTGTTGGTGCCTGAGAACAATTACTGGTAAATAAAATTACTCTGTTTTCTTTCCTACCCCTTGCTTTCTGCTTCTTAGCCCAGCCCCCACCCCAGCTGCTGTTAGAAGCTTTTAATAAAATGCTTTTAATATGGTTAAAAATAAAAGCTTTTAATATGGTTAGTATTGACCTGTGTATAAGTCGATCCATGTTTTCAGGGTCAATTTTCAGGCATTAATTTTGTAGACTTATGCATGAGTGTATAGGGTAAGCCCCATTGTCTTCAATAATTCCTAGGAAAATGTGTACAGGATTGCAGCCTTAAATGTGTCAGGGCTTGTGTGCATGCATGACACTTGCTTTTTAATATCCTTGGGTCTCAGTTTACATGGGAGTAAGTAGGTTGCTCCATTTACAGATCGCCCACATACTGTTTGGTTTTAGGGAGTCTTCGGGAATTGGTCTGTGAAGCTGGGAGGGGGTGGGGTTCTCTCAAGGAAGCATCTTATCTGTGTGGTTCTCTAGCTTGGTGGTGGCAAAAAAAAAAAAAAGAGTACCCCCTTCTTTCCCCATTCCAATCCCAGTTCACCCAGTAAAAAGAGTGAAGCAAGGAGCAGAGAGGTAGGCACCGCCTAGCCCTCTCCATTTACAATCCTGATCTTTTGTTTCAAAAGTCTGAGAACGGCTCCAGTCACTCTCCTTGCAAATGGAAATTCCTCCAAATAAATGTCACACACAAGCATGGCAGCAAACTAGATTTTGCTGACACTCATTTGCAAACAAACACACCCTTTGTTCCTCAAAGCTATGTTACAAGATTTCCACGCATGCATGCCAACCCCATGGGCAACCTTTCATGGATTGTAGCAGAGATTATTTCCTTCCTTGTTCTGTCAGATATGCTCCAACTTACCCTGTTCACCACGAATTGTCCCATTTTTTTTTTTTTTTGGTCCTTGATAAAGCACTGTCCCTATAGGGGATGCCTTTTTAAAGTACAGCAAGTATGTGCATACGCGTACAGTACTGGAGTTATTTAGGTTGCAGAACCTTCCACTCTGTCTCTCTAGGTAAATCTCCAAAGTGTACTTTGTCTCTACTGTATGTGAATGAAAATGCAAAACCAGAGATGTATAATGCCAGTACAATGCTTCCTGCCATCCTCTCTCCAATGATAAATGTTGCTGAACGTAGATGCAGCTATTCTATAGGAAAAAAATCAGAGCAACCATAAGATTTTTAAAAAGTGTAAAAGAAACGCATGATCAGATTACTAGAACGGTAAACCATTTAAAAATAAATGCATACTACTGTATATATGGTGGGAGGGAGGCGAGGGTGTTCAGGCATTAGTAACAGGGCCTCTTTGGTGTTAGTGCCCATTTGTGGATTTCTGCCTCGAGAGTCTGGCAGCCTTTCTTGCGATTTTTAAACAACAAATTGTTTAAATACATAAAACAATTTTGGAAGGCGCTTTAGATTGTTCTTAATTGAATGTCTTGGTCTTAAAGAATCTACTGACTGAAACGGTGGTATCCACCACTGTTTATATTATTGAAAAACCTTCAGAGTATTTGCACTTCAGCCAAAGGTCTCCAGATTGCAGGCTGCTTAGACAGACAGGATTGTCCCGACATCCTAACCCTCACTGATGTGATACTGTAGCATTTTCTAGTTCATGCTGCAGGAGCACAGGTGTCTCTGTAGCAATCTCTGGATTTCCAATGGGAGTCTGTGGCAGCAAATGGAGAAAAAAAAAGGCCAGCAGAGAGCCCTGTGGCACCTGAAAGGCTAATGGATCGATTGTAGGCACTGTCCCTGTAAATAAAACCATGTCCTGCACTTCCAGGTTTCACAACAGCATGCAAAGAGCACAATGAGGATTTTTTTTTTTTTTTAAGCACAAAGGCAGCAGGTCAAGAAAGTATTAGGCAATGTTCCAGGTCACACCACCCCGGTGTTAGACATACACAGGTGTCATTGTTTTTGGCTGTTAAATGGCAAAAGATACACTGCTTCTTTCTTCAATTGCTTGGAAATCAACGGCTGTAACCTTCTGGGAGTGCCTTGCTGGGTTAGACCAAAGATCTAGGCAGGCCCAAGATTTCCTGGCACCTGAAACGGAGCACTGAAGGCCACCTCCTTACCTGAAGATGCAGCCGCCACCTCCATCAAACTCCCTAGGTTTGAAAGAGGAAGAGGAAATGCAGAAGAGAGGTGGGCTAGAGTGTCCAATGCCCTGTTCTTTTTCCAAGTCCATGGAGCAGGAAGAGGCAGTGGAGGCGAGGGACAGGCAGGTGCC
Organism: Lerista edwardsae; assembly: GCA_029204185.1. Lineage (NCBI taxonomy): Eukaryota > Metazoa > Chordata > Lepidosauria > Squamata > Scincidae > Lerista > Lerista edwardsae. Next base: position 21,108 of record JAJKFI010032868.1, on the reverse strand, counting down.
CCTAGCCAATCAGCTTCCAGAAGTGACTGAATTTGTCAACATCATGAACCAATTGGCCTTGCCAAAATGCACACCTAATGCAGCATTCTGCCTCTCTCTGCTTCTGGAGATAGGCCAGCTGGGTCTATCCCCAGTTAGCTTGCAATGTCACTAGCCAGTCCGCTCGCCTCTGTCCCCAGCATTCAGTAATGAGTTATACAGTATACTGCCTCTGGGGTTTTTAAATCAGCATTGATTGACATAGCCTCATGACTCTGTAGCATTTCTTTTGAAAGCTGCCTAGGCTCAGGGCTTTCATAGTGACCCACAGGAATGGAGCCAATACATTAATTGTGCACTTTATACAGAAGAATACTGATAGACTGCAGTGGCTAAAAAGCTCAACCAGGGAAACGTCTTAAGTTTCTATCATGAATTCTCAAGCCCTTTAGGGAAAATAATACCCACCAAACTTACAGGGTAAGCACTGTATGTGAGATACCAGAAGGCTTAAGAGCACACTTCTAATCTGAATGAAATTGCTTTTATAAAATAATTCCATTTGTTTATCTTGTATACCAATCCATTTTCCTGGATGAGGAAAACAGGAAACCTACTGACCTGTGCTCACCATTCAGGTATTGGAAACCTCCATCATTCCCTTTCTTCTTTCCCTCAGATCGCAATCCGAGCCTGGAGTTAGGCCAGCAAAGTTTGGCCAGCACAGAAGACACCGTAATGTATGTTTGGACCACTCTCGGAGTCAGCCAGCACTTGCGCCATCCTCCCTGACTCCAAGAGTGGTCCAAACATGCTTTACGGTGGCTCTTGTGCTGGCCAAACTTTGCAGGCCTAACTTAGGATTGCACTCACAGTTCTTTGTCCGTAACAACAATGGGCAACTTCTTTGTCCATTACAACCAGTGGAGCTTAGATGGAAGCAGGACAGGTGCCTATCATAATCCTTCCAACAAAACCTGACCTGCTTCAAAGAGCAGAGGTAACACATTCTGAGTGACTTCAACTACGAACCATCCAGGTGGGCAACCTTGACAAAAAAAAAAAAGGGTGCAGACAATGCCTGGTAACACCCCTTTTTTTGGATTCTGACCTTTCCACACCCACGTGCAAAACCTTAAAAGCAATACTGAGCAAGCAGTACACGGAGTAGGAAGGAGGAAGAGAGAAGCCTGTGTCCATTAAGCAGGATGTCTGGGGCTTAACCATGCAAACAGACTGGAATGGGTTGCAGTCAAACTTGAGAGCCTTCTTAAAGCAGAGAAGAAAACAGGGGGTGTGCAATCTCCATCTCTGTAGCTGGCAGGAAATACAACACTACTAAATCAGCTTGGTTTGCTATACGCTCAAGGTCAGCCCACAGGCCAGATCCAGCAGCCCAAAAGTCATCGCTGTGAGGCAAGGCACATTTCCATTTAACTTTCCAGCCAATTACCCTAGAAATGCTTGCTGGGTAGCCACTTCTGCCCAGAAATCCAGGCACATAGCCTGCTGGGCGATGGGCAGGAGAAGCCACTGCCCGGTGCAACTTTCTGGGGTGATCTGCTGGAAACATAAGCAGCTGCGGCACGGAACAGAAAGCACCACTTGGGGATGATTTTTTCCCCCCTCAACATCTGACACTGCAGTCTGCAGTTTGGCCAGCGCTGCTTTAGGTCAACAGAGAAGACTCTTCTGCCTGCTCCACTTGATGCTTCTTTGCCAACATCCAGGTCTCATTTAAGAGTACAGAAACAGACAGCAGGCAGGGACTCCGACTGGAAAACACCCAAGCCTGGGCCGGATCAGGGTCTGGTCGCTCATTGCTGCAGCCTGGTCCTGGCAGATGACATCTCCATCCCCAATCCATAAATATGCAGGCAGAGTCACCCGCACTTTGTGAAATACCCTCCGCCCCGTACAAGAGGATGCCAGTGCATAATTCACCATGACAGCTGAAGTCAGTTCTTCCCCCTATACATATTCATGAACTGGATCAAAGCCAAGAGAGGCCCCATTTAATTAGCGGCGATTATTTGATTATAATGGAAACTGTCTTATTAGTTAAGATAGATAAAGGAAAGCAAACAACGATTGCTCAACTTATTAGCTAGATTTCAACAGGATGATGAAATCTTTTTTTATTGCAGAGAATGCACACATAAGACATTTAAAACTTTGTCAGAGCATCAGTAACATTAAAAGCAACTGACGGGAGGGAACGAGACACACATGCTCCTGCCATGAATACAGGTTCCTTTGTTATGCCCGCAAGAGGAAGGTGCGGATTCAGAGACCAGGTGGACATTCTTGGGAGGGATTGTAGAGCTGTTGTAAATCAGGTAGGATTATACCTGTTTCAAACTTCCATGTTACTGTATGGAAGATGGAGAGCACAAGGCCGTGCAAACTCAGATCTCCACGTGCAACAAGTGCAAGCTCAGAGTTGGGGCATGTTCCGAAACAGCAGCTTCCAGAATCTCAAAGTAGATGGGTCTCTTCGATGCTTCGCCATCTCAATCAAAAAATGGGAAGGTTCCTCAATAAACATGCATGTTTAGGTTTTTTAAAAAATATATTGTTGGCCAGCAAAAAAAAATTATTCCAAAGAAATATTGGATAAAATTAAAGATGTGTAATATATTTAAAGCAGCAACGCAAAGAGGCTTCTTGCTTTCCCTTCCTTCTTTTGCTTCTCTCCTGCATCCTTGCAGGGTTTGAAAAGGATTTGTTTGGGCAAAAGAGGGACCTGTCAGCACCCATGATTCTGCTGCCAGTCACTATGGGAAAAACTGCTAGATGGAGCAAAGGACCGGCCCATCCATGAGGTCAACTGAAGCAGCCGCCTCAGGCATGAGATGGCTGGGGGTGCCCATCTCTAGCTGTCAACTCGCCTCCACTGCTCCTTTCTCCTTCCATTCCCTGGGTTGGAAAAAGAAGAGGGGGACTGAGAAGAAGAGCAAAGGTGGAGGGGAGGAGGGGCCCACGAAGGAGTCGGAATATGGCATGCTGCCTTAGGAGGTGTTGAGCCAGCTCCTGCCTGTAGCAATGTTTCCAGGGAGTTCCATGGGGCTCACTCTCAGGCAACTGTATAGAATTGCAGCCTCCCCTGATTACAGAGGAAGAAGCCCATCACTTATTCAAATAAGATGGATCACTGGCATAGCTATGAAAGAGTACCCCAGTGCAGAGGGCCAAACGATACCCCAGAAGTGACAACACAACAGGAAATGATGTCACAGTTGTATTTTCACTTTCTTGGCGTTTTTGCCATAATTTTTGATAGAATAAAGATATTACACTGATTCTGTCAAATAATATAATTTGTTTCATTGCATTCTGCATTAAATTCTGCATCGAATGGTATAACATGATGGTATTATTCATACTTATCAAGGTTTTCACAATTTTGGCCAGTAGTGTCAAGGTCAGCTTGTTGCCCCCCTAAAGCTTGCTGCCAGTGGAATTTTACCCCCTGCACCTCTTCAGCTACACCCCTGAGATGGATGTTCAAAAGAGCATGCCCAGCCTGCCCAGAAGGAAGCTTACATCTATGGAACGTATGCCCAAGTAATTGCTTCTACAATGGCAACCTCCCTTCAGAACTCGGCATGATTAAAAATTTTGCATTGAGGCAAGAGGGAAGGAGGAAGATAGTTTCATTTAGAAGGCCTTGCCAAATCAGGATATCAAGAGAACTCCACAGTAGAGCTGGAGGACCAATGGCAGCCCAGGTCTCCCCCTTCCCCAGCCTTCTCCATCTCACCTCACTCAACAGTGTTCAGGAGAGGAGCTTCCACATTGCAATAATCAGAAGTCATCATAGCCATCTCTTAGGACAGATAGACTAGCCCCCGTCTCCAAGAAGAGAACCGCTACCTTAACTGCAGCTTGTTCTGGCAGTAAGGGTTGTACACCACTCTTTCCTTGTGGCCCTGCTGGCCACATCCCTACAAATGCCACAAAGAGACACCAACAGGCAATCTTGCCACTTCATCTAGGAAGGGATCAGTAACTGTGTGGAGCCAACAATGATGTGAGTGATAATCTGCAAGAATCTAAGCAGCCTATGGGGGGGGGGGGCTCAGATGACCCATCCTCCCTTGCAGGAGCCTACGTGGCAGAGCTATGGGTTGGCATGCACAACAGCCTTGTTGTACCAAAAACTGGGATGAAATTCAGAAAAACTCGCAGGACATTTCTCAGAAAACCAATGTGCCTGGCTAGTGGTGTCACTAGGGGAGTACAAGGGGGTGCGAACACTACCAGGTGTCACTTCCAGGGTGTGGCACCAAAACGACTTATGCAGTAAGCCAGCCGGTCTGGAGACTCTGTGGCAGGTGGCTGGTCTGTTCTGAGCCAGCCAGTCCTGAGGGTCCATGATGGGTGGCTGTCCTGGAAGCACTGTGGCTGCCAGCTGGTCCGTGATGAGACAGACAGTCCTGGGGCACTGTGGTGGGCAGCTGGCCTGGCAGTGCTATGGCAGGCAGCTGACCTGCAAAGCTGACCTCATTTTCATGAAAGGATGGAGCTGGAGAAAGACCAGAAGAGATGGGACCATGGGGTTGACACCAAACCTATTGGTCCAACTGTGTCTGCCATCATATCCCAAGAGAACCAGGGCTGATCAATCAAAAATATGACTTGCAACCAGGTAGGGAACTTTTATACTGAGCATAGATGTGAATCCAGGACATTCATCCCTGCTGAGCTACAAAGTTAATGGCTTTGGCCCACCCCAGTGGGCTACTGTCAGGGTAAAATAGGTCAGGTCTATATATGCTAACCTGAGCTCTGTAAAGAAGGGCCTGGATGCAAGTCTTATTGTTAAGAGTGAGCATAAATAAAACAGAGTAACGAGCTTGCTAAACAAGCTACCAAGGGAATACACAAGGCATAGCGGAAGCTTGTCGTAATTTTAAAAAAGTCATCTCTGGATCAGGCTGCAATGCTTATTTGATTAATCATTTCAAAAAACCCTTGACAGCAGCTAGAATAGCCGGGGCTAGTTATTGGAAGAAATCAGTTGCGCAGCCAGTGTGATTGGTTTTACAGGATGTGGGACACTGCCGCTCTAGCCGAGATCGCTTATCTCTAGAAACACAAGGGAAGGGCCTTACAGGGAGAAAAAAAAAACCATTTACAGTAATGGTCCATTACTTGCAGATGGAAAATATCAGGATAGTGTTAATTTTCCTTAATCTAATTTCTCCAATCCATGACATGATACTTTGTCTTTGTGACCATATATGCTGCACTTTTCCTATCCACATAGTTTACTTTTATTTTTATGTACAATAATTTAAAAAAAACCCTTTTAACAGACTAATGGCCCAGTCCTATTCCCCTTCTACATTGGTGGAGCAAGGAGAATGTGCTTCACCAACACAAACTGGAACACAGTGGCATAGCTAAGGAGGTGCAGGGGGTACCAATTGCACTGGGCAACAAGCTTTAGGGGGCAACAGGTTGGGCTTGACACTAGTGGCCAAAATTGTGAAAACCTTGGTATGTATTAATAATGCAGTCATGTTATATATCACTGGCAAGGTAATTTCATGCTGAATACAATGAAACGACCCAGGTTGGAATATCTGTATTCTATCAAAGGTTATGGCCGCTGAATAAGGGGCGCAATCCTAAGGGGCAGCTGATCTGCACTGTATCCAGTGCAAGTTAGGAGCAGGCTGGAGCCTCCATGGGGCATGTTCACCCCCCTTATCCCAGAGGAGGCACTAGCCATGCTTATGGGCCTGCTCTGATCAGTACCTGCTGTATAGCGGGCACACATTCAAGCACACTGCACGGCCTGAATTGGGGCCACGTGGGATGGGGAAGGAGGGGTGGATGTGGCCTAGGGCCCATCCAGGTTACACCCCACCACCACCCTGGCCAACCCGCACTGCCTGTCGAACTCGGTTGACACAGGAGCAGCTTACCAGGGGCTTGTTCGGGCACCGCAGTGTTGACCCAAGTATCTGGATCAGTGCAGCACCAGAAGCACTGGTGCAGACGTTCTTTACAGCACGTTCGTGACAGCACTTGGTTGACACAAGTGGGTTGAGACAAGTGGACTGCAAACGTTTCTGTGCCCCAAGTAGCAGATTATTATTATTTCGAAGAATTTATACCCCGCCTTTCCCATGCCAAAGCAAATGCCCAAGGCGGCTTACATGGGCAGGCTAGTCTAAACTATCATTTTTAATGGGTTTTTAACCCATTGAAATATGTACAGTATTGTGCAATTCACCGAATCCTTAATCCTAGATGTAGCCTTCACAGTGTGGTTCTCTCCTCTGGCCGTGTGACAGCGAGCTTCAGCAGCTGATCCTCAGTCCAGCCTGGACAGGTCCTCAAGGTTGGACTCCGTTCTTTTGCTGGCTGGCCTTCTCACAACATTCCCGCAGTGGCTAATCAGCTCCACAGTGACCCCGTTTTGCCACAACACATACTGCAGCTTGTCACAGCCTGGCATTCTGTCTCCCATCCAAAAATAGACTACAGATTATCCTGCTTAGCTTCAGGCAGTACCAGCAGCTCAACCATCAATCCACACATCCTGTCACAGATGCCTTCGCTATGCCTCTGCTGTGAAATGTAAAAGCTCTCGTAATCAAACAACAAAAGCTGCTGTTTGGTACAACATGCTAACCCAGAAAAAAAAAAAAGAGTTGCTCCCCTTGAATGCAGCGCTACAACACATGGTGTAACTCCATCCCACCATTGCACAGGGTCCCAAAGCTTGCAGTGTGCCAAAATGCCACTGTCCCATTGGTTTTAAGTCAGGCAGCCAGAGCAGCCACTTCTTGCTATTCCCATTTTGCATTTTCAGCAAGTTTCTGGGAGGCTGCAAGATTTGCATAATTCTGGTGAACCAGAATTCTTGCGACAGGTTGCTTTTCTGCAGCGCATTGCCAGGCCTCGCCTTCATGCAAATCTTTCCAGACCACGCTCAAAGACACTTGTTTGGAACAGGAATTGGCAGACCTTTAAAGGAGAAATACAGTGAAGAGCTTGAGTCACACAATCAATACTTTATCCTGCCCTTCCCCTTTTGGTGTCAATTCCAGGTGAAAGAACTTAAGTGCCCTGTATATTTCTCTAATTTGCATTCTGAAAAAGTATGCAGAAAAGCCACAAAGAGAAGGGTCTGAATAGTTTATTTTTGTGGCGCAAAAATGCCAGAGAGATGCTCCTTGCTAGGATCTTTCTCAGCATGAACATCTTAGTCAGATCCCAGCTTTTTCCTTTGTTTTCAGTATCTACTAGGCATCGTTTTGAAAAAAAAAGTTTATTCTGCCACAACAAAATTGTTAAAATGTCAAGTATGTTTTATTTGACCATGAAATAAATGTAAGGCACCAGGAGTCTTAAACAGGGCTGCTCTCCCCACAAGGCTGGGGGGGCAGCAGCCACTTGGAGTGGCAAGTAGAGAAAGACAGCAGATCAGGAGGGTGACCTGCACTCTGTGCCTGACTACCACGCCACCCTGCACACTACCTACTCTCTCCTGGCATCACCCTGATCCACTCTATCCACCTGCAGGGCCGGACTTAAGCCAACATGGCCTGTGCCGACAAATTAGACCCTGTGCTTTGGGGGGGGGACACGGGCATGGGGGGGCACGTGGTGGTGCAGCGGGTTAATCCACTGCTGCTGGGCTTTCTGACCGGAAGGTTGGGAGTTCAAGACTGCGTGACGGAGTGAGCTCCCGTTGCTTGTCCCAGCTCCTGCCAACCTAGCAGTTCGAAAGCACCTAAAAATGCAAGTAGATAAATAGGGACCACTTCGGTGGGAAGGTAACGGCATTCCGTGCACTACGATGTATAGTCATGCCGGCCACATGACCATGGAAGCTTGTCCTCGGACAAAAACGCCGGCTCTACAGGCTTAGAAATGGAGATGAGCACCGCCCCCTACAGTCAGTCACGACTAGACCATTCGGTCATGGGGAAATCTTTACCTTTACCAGCATGGTGAGTGGATTCCTCGCTGCTGCAGCCAGGATTGAGGGCTATAAGCCAGTTGGGTGAGTAGAGCAGTTGCTCATTGGGCCGTCCCATCTGGTCCTGCTTCCAAATGGGTCTCGCAGAAGCAGTTGGCAGTGACATGATGATGTCACCGCCAACTATTTCCGGGTGCCATACTTTGTGCACGGCATCAAAAGCTCTCTTCTCACCCTGGCTGTATAGTGAGAGGGGGCCCCTACGGGAATGCCCCACATTGGGCCCCACTGCTCCTGGGGCCGGCCCTGCCAACCTGTTTGGAAGAGGTGGCAGACATTAGGAAGGGAGGGGGCAGACGCAGGAAGGACAAGTTCAGAGTACACACAGAAAGGCAGACGGAAAATCTGGGTGCTTGTTTCAATGGGTCTGGTCTCCAACCAGGAACTGCAAAAGCAGGACTCAGGCACCAGGCACTCTGTACGAGCAAGGCCATTCAAGAAGGAATGATTGACCTGAGCCTTACAGCAATACAGCACCCCTTGTGTCCAGGAAAGGAATTGCAGCCAACCACCCCACAGGAATCAGGTGACCTGGTAGGGTTTCTGCCGGCCCTAAATAAAAACGTTGCTGACCTTGGCTCCACAGTCAGCTCTTGAATTACTCATCAGTTCAAATGAAAGCAAGTTCTGTTTTGTTTCACCTTGCTCTCTTGTCTGACTGCTCCAGGATCCGACCAGCAGCCTGTTTCCCCATGCCAGTTCCCACGCCCCAGATCTTGCTAGGTCCTGGCTAAAGAGTTACCAGTCCCAAAACGTGACATCCTAGTGGCCTCACAAGGCACTTAGTATGGGGGGGGGGGCTGAAATCTGAGCCTTGTGGTAAAGAGATGGCGTGCAGCAGCAGCGGGGCAGGGCTTCGTGGCCAAGGATGGCTCCACAGATGGGACCTGATGGGATGTGGGCCGTGGGTGCCATGCCCACGCAAGGGCCCACACTTGTACCTAGTCAATGACTAAGGAACTGGTGCCCAAACCTTTTCAACTGGCAGATCCCTTTACCTTGTGGGCCATTGGCCATGGCTCCCCATTAGGGCAACAATCCTATAGATTATAGTGGTGAGTTTTCGTGAGGATTCCATGGCTCCCCTGGCTGGTTTCTGTGCCAGAGAAATGCTGGCTTACTGCAAGCCAGACTTCTTGGAGATGGTTACAGGGCAATTGGGAGAGCAGTTCGAGACCATCTCCTCTCAACACCTATTTTACACATTCTGCTGCTGCTGCTCTTTAAGATCACCTGGTAAGCCAGTTAGGGGCCAAAAAGAACATTTCCAAGGAGTTTGTGAAGGATCAGCAAGATTTAAGTAGCAGAGATGCAATTATAGCAATACCTTGCCCTTTCATCTGGTTGGGGCCAGAGCATGGATGCCAGTCAAAAATGGATGAATGTCAAAGCAGAGCCTTATTTGGCCTGCAAATTGATTTTGGCCCACAAAGAATGTACCCAATTAACTATATAACACACGTAAATGCGTGCAAACCTAACTAAACACAAAAAAGAAAAAGAAATATAAGAACGTCGACAAATGTTGTGGAAGGTTGGACAAAATGGGACGCAAGATGAAAGTAGATGGATGAAATTTGACATGTGGTTATAACGGAAGACGACTGAAAAAGCAAAGCGATGAAAGTCAAGTGGATGAAAGTCAAGGTATTGCTTTTCCTACAACTACAGCAGTGACAGCAAATCAGGACAGTTCCTTATCCGCCGCCTGGTTTGCAGGCACTGGCAGAGTAGCTGGCACAAGCTTTGCGCTTTCCAGCACCATGGGGGTGGGGGTAACGCACAGGACTTTTGCCCCAGGTTTCCCCAAGAGCGGAAGCCAACATTGTTCACAGGACACAGTGAGGATGGACGACAACCCAGTGACAGCCCGAGAACAGTCCAAGATTTAACCTTTGCAGCTCATCCCCTAAGGAAAACACACACATACACAATTGGACTAACAATGTTATTTTTAGCAAACTGGTGACCTTCCAGGTTTTACTGTTACTGGTTGTCAACCTTTGGATGGAAAAGCAGGGATCTCTACTTAAAGAGCCTGCTGGCCTTTATTGACTGCTCAGGCAAGCGGCACATCGGGATAGCCAGTGAACAGATACTGAGCTACAAATTAATGAGCCCCCAGTTCAAATCCTGTTTCAGCCACACACCCAATGTTGTGGTGCAAGGAAAGTCGTGCTCTTTCAGCCTCAGCCTCCCACCTGAAATATGGCAGCAACACTATGGCGGTACATAAAGAGCTGATGAAAGGATTACAACAAGATAATGAGTACTTGGAATGCTCCAAGTAGTCCGGTTTTCATGCTACATTGTTATTAAAGGGGGAGGACATCAAAGCAGTGGCAGGCATTAAAAATGAGAACAAAGAGTCCCAGTTAACTGGTGATCGTTTACCACGCTATTGTTAGGCTGCTTAGCAGAAGAGGAAACAATCAGAACTGTTTGAGGAGGTGGTACAAAGTTTTAATTGACACGGGGCAGTGTAAAGCCCGGGCCTATAAGGAGACACATGGAAAAAGGATCCATTTGCATGCGTGAAATGCAGACAACTAGTTCTCTGATGTACCCTTCACTGCAAGGTCTTTTGTCATGGTTATGGTGAAGCTCAAGTACTTTGGCCACCTCATGAGAAGAGAGGACTCTTTAGAAAAGACCCTCATGCTGGGAAAGATCGAAGGCAAAAGGAGAAGGGGGCAGCAGAGGATGAGATAGTTAGATAGTGTCACCGAAGTGATGAACATGAAATTGGGCGAACTCCGGAAGCTAGTGGAGGACAGGGAAGCCTGGTGTGCTGTGGTCCATGGGGTCACGAAGAGTTGGACACGACTTAGCGACTGAACAACAACATGGTTATGGGGGTCTGTCCCAACCCTGTTTTTACAGAAGGTCCCAATATCTCATGCAAGCATTTCAAGCGCTAACCTTTAGGCCTCATAGTTGCCTGTAGCTCCTCTGTAGGGCTAGACACAGATCTTCTCTGTGCTGCAAATTGCCCTTTCTTAAAGCTGTAAATAATGCTGGAGGCACCCTGACTACACAAAGCTGAAAATACGACACTTGTCATCTCCCTGGTGGGGGACTCAAAAGTGTACCCCCAAATACCTACAGCAGCAGTTCTCAAACTATGGGTCACGAACCACCAGTGGGTTGCAACCTGATTTTTGATGGGTTGCGTGGCAGTGCTACCCAGAAGGTGCAAGGGACTCTGGGGTGTTACCTGAAAGCCACAGGGCACGCGGGGGCACAACGCAGCCACCATGGCCAATAAAGTGGGTTGTGGCAGTGGAAAGATTGAGACGCACTGGTCAAAGGCACTTCCAGATCACCTAAAAAGCAGAAATTCAGGACACAAAGTGACCTGCAGCATTTTTACATCTACTTATCATTACTTGGGACAAAGTTGGCCTCCTAACAGAAGCATTGTCCAGCACAGAGCAAGTAAACGAGGGACAGAAGGGCTGGGCTATCAGAGCTCCTTTGCCTCTTTAGACTTATGAATATGAACCCTACTGGATGATGAGGCCAAGGATCCTTCTAATCCAGCTTCCTGTATTTCAAATGGCCCACCAGATGCTTCTGGGAGCATACAAGACAACAAGGTGCCTGTATCCTGTTGCCACTGCTTTGCATCTGGCATTCAGAGATAGGCTACCGCAAAAAACCAGGGGTAGCATATAGTCATTATAACTTGTAACCTGTAATGGATCCTTCCCTCCATAAATCTGTCCAATCCCCCTTTCTAGGCATCAAGGCCAGGCACCATCACAACATCCTGTGACAAAGAGTTCCACAGATTAATTTTGCACTGGGTATGTGGAGATTGGCTGGGAGGCTCCCTATAGCAGTCAGGAATGTCTAAGCAAGGCAGAAGGAATACGGCAACTCTTACCCAAATGGTCTTTGCTATATCAGCTGCACCCCACATAGGCAACCACGAGCCCATCAGGAACAAAAACAAAGGCCAGACTGATCTCCAAAACAGATCTTCACTTGTTCATAGCACAGCAAGATCCACTTACTATATTAGGCAGCAAGGCTGAAAGCAGGCCATATTTCTGCAGTTTTACAGACCACTTTTAAAATAACACACGCAGCTGCACAGAAGCCTTTAGAAGGCAGATGCTCGATAAGCAGCCGATAAGCATCAGCAAATGACAAGCACAATGTTTCAGCCATTTGCTAAATGGTTTATGGGGGCATCAAGCGGAAGGGGGGGGGCCTTCCTCATGGAAAACAGGCAGCCGTTCATGGTGCAGCTCTGTTGTGGGGGGCTCAAAAAGAAAGCCAGGTGTCTCCAGTCTCCTCTGTGGAAACTCAGCCGCTTAAAAACTGAGCACCAAGTTAAAAAACAGAATTCAATGCCAGGTTCTCCAAATTCTGTATCAAAGAAGTCCTTACAGCAGTGGTTCCCACTGTGGGTTGGGACCTGGGTTGGGACCCACCCATCTCAGGTGCATTGCGAAGCACCTAGAGCAGCCATCCAGAAAATATGGGAAGATGGGATGCTGGAAAGGCTGTGTGGATGGGGGGAGGGTTGTGTGGCTGTTTGGCTTGTGTCAAGGTTGTAAATTGGATTTTTTCCCTTTCTGATTCACTTTGCTATTGGGAAATGGCTGAGAAATAACCCAGCTGACTGCTGCATTCTCAGGAAAGCAGCAGGCTCTGGCGTCACGACGGCACTTCTGGCCATGACGTCATGTCTGGCGGGTCCCAAACAGATTGCTATTGTAAAAAGTGGGTCCTGGTGCTAAAATGTTTGAGAACTACTGCCTAACACTATTTTGGGCATAGGAACAACTCTGCAGGATCAGGCCAAAGACTCAGTCGGCCAGCCTCCCGCTTCCAACGGTGGTCAGTGAGCTACTTCCAGGACGCTACTTCCAGGAAACAAGTAGCGCTTGAAGGTGAAGGCCATCCCCCCGTTGCTTATTTCACAGTATCTGTTACTCAGGGAGAGAGTGCTCCTATACATGGATGTTCCATTCAGCTGGCAGAGGAAAAGCCCTTCTGGAACAGAGCAGAACCTGGTCCATCGAGCCCAGCATTGGGCTAGCCATCTTCTTTCAAGGCGCAGATAAGCTCGGCATGATGGCAACAGCACTGCTCTGCTCTTTGGTTCCTCCTGCCAAAAACGGCATGCTTTTGCATCCTGCTTCTGAACATGGAGATTTCATCGAACAAGCTCCGAAGTGCTTCAGAGGCCTCTTTTGCAGGAAAACCCATGACTCAAGTTTGCCAGTGGCTGATGATCTAAACGGGAGCAAAACCACTTCTCTTCAGTTATGCCTCATGTTTCTTAGGCACAATCCAGCAAACTATGAAAAACAGGCAAAGCTTGGTCTGTTTTCCAAGCCAGACTGTTACTTACAGTAATTGACAATGACTCTCCAGGGTTTCAAGACAGGAATCTTCTCCTGCCCTACCTGGACTTTTGGCCTGTGCTGCAGGTGACTACAACGCCATCAGAAGGTGACATACTTCCCACCAAAGGCCAGTTCCATCTGGCTTAGTTCACAGCAGAAGCTCTATTCCAAAGCCTCAGGAAGACATTTGTCTTAAGCTTGTGAGCTAGATCCTGATTGGCAACACTAAGATCTTCTGTGCACAGAGCAGGCATGCCATCATTAACCCATGAGACTTCCTGAGAGCCAAGCAGCTCCCTATCAAGGAACTGAATCCTGGTTTCCTGCATCACTCTGGATACAGACCAAAATATTATTATTATTTATTGAATTTATACCCCGCCTATTGCCCGAAGGCACTCAAGGCGGCATTACAACAATATAAAATATAAAAAACTTAACATTAAAACAATATTAAAATACAATAAAACAAAACTAAAACAACAGAATTTAAAACAAGCCATGTGGATCATAAAATATAAAAAGTATAACCAGCCAGCCAGCCAACCTGTCAACAGTTAAAAGCTTTTTGAAATAAAAAGGTCTTCAGCCCCCGCCGAAAAGTTAACAAAGAGGGGGCAGTTCTCAATTCGAAGGGGAGGGTGTTCCAAAGTTGGGGGGCCACCACCAAAAAGGCCCTCTTCCTGGCCGCCGCCCCTCTCACTTCTCCTGGTGGCGGAACAGTCAGAAGGGCCCCCCCAGATGATCTAAGAGTACGGGTAGGATTATACGGAAGGAGGCGGTCCCTCAAATACCCCGGACCCGAGCCGTAAAGGGCTTTAAAAGTCAAAACTAGCACCTTGAATTGGGCCCGGAACAGAACCAGCAGCCAGTGTAGTCGCCGAGCAACGACTCAAAATACCAACAAGAACCTCAAGCGCCTTGGGAAACAGAAGTAGCAACATGGGAGTAAGAGGTTCCAGGCATAGCTGCTAGTGGCTCCTATGCAGTAATCTGAGCTGGATCTTTCAAACAATGAACATCATTACCACAATCAATCCATTAACCCTTCTTGTGCCACAAGACTTTCTGCTGTGTGTTTTTCTTTTCCTGCCACAGATTCCCATTGGAAACCCAGAGATTGCTACAGAGAGAGACCTATATAATGTGAAGTAGAAGATGTTGCAATACTGCATCAGTGACCCTTAGGATGTTTGGACAATCCTGTCTGTCTAAGCAGCCTGCAATCTGGAGACCTTTGGCTGGCGTGCAAATACACTGAAGGTTTTTCAATAAACAGGACGCGTGACGGATTCCTCTGCCTCACTCAGCAGATTCCTGGAGACATTAAGAATAAGCTAAAGCATCTTGCAATACCGGGGTGTGCGTGCGTGCGTGCGTGCGTGCGTAAAAAACCCCACAAGAAAGAGAGATGCTGCCAGACCTCTCTAGGCATGCATTCACAAACAGGTCAGCAGCACCACCACCAAAGAGACCCTATCCAAACAAGCCCCTACAAATGGCAAGACAGTGAGCAGGATCTCATTTGCTGATTGCAGAGCTCAAGCATGTTCCTATGGGAGGAGGCAACCCCAGAGATAGCGCTCCAATTGGCCAGGGACCATGTTAAAGGCCAAAGTTGGCCCTTTGGAAGCAAACAGGCAAGCTATGCAGGTGACACTAAACTCCCCAATTGGACGGCAGCATCTTGCACAGAAAGGTACACTGCCTCTGTTTAGGGACGTTCCACTGAGCTACCTAATGCACAGCTCCTGGGCATCATCAAGTCACACTTGATGGAAGCCACAGACCTCCAATGAACATATGGAAACACACCCAAGCCAGGCCCTTGGTTCATCACACCTTGTACAAGTTTGCAGTTGTCCTATAGGGGGTCTGGGGCAGAATCTTCCCTTTGTCCCAGCCCTGCTTGCAGAGATGCTTTTGGCTGGAGATGCCAGCAATTCAACAGGGGCTCTCCTGCGTGCAAAGCATGTGGTTCTGGCCTACTATCGCAGTACCATCGAGAGTGTCCTGACATACAATATTTTAGTATGGTACGGGAGCAGCTCTGTAGGGGATAAGAAGGCACTACAGAGAATTATTAATGTGGCCCAGCATACTATCGGGCTCCGGCTACCTACCCTTGATGATATTTTCGCCACCCGCTGTTTAAAGAAATCACATAACATCCTTAGAGATTTTTCCCATCCTGCTTACAACCTTTTTGAATTGCTGCCTTCTGGCAGGAGATATAGGACTATTAGAACTCGGACGACACGTTTCATAAACAGTTTTTACCCTAGAGCTATAATAGCATTGAACAATGGACTTAAGTGCCAGTAGATAGGGGCAGTCGGACTGTACTATTGTCTATTGTGTGCATGTTTGTGTTTAGGGGAGGAATTTTAAGGGAGGGTGGGGGGTGGGGGGATGTGGGGGGATTGTTTGGGAGCTTAGTGTGTGCGTTGGTTTTGGTCTCCGGGTGTCAGTGAATTTCGTTGTGTAATGCAATGACAATTAATAATAATAATAATAATAATAATAATAATAATAATAATAAGTTACAGTCCTTCTCCAACTCAGCTGCCATGCTGCAGTAAAACCAGCCCAACTTAAAACAAACAAAATTATGGTTTAAATTGGACTTAATTAGAACTCATTATTGTTTCTCTAATGCTAGGATCTCTCTGGGTTTTCTCTGCTGAATCTTAAAAGGTACCTGCGCATGCAAAGCACTTCCACTGCTGCTGTGACAGTAGAACAGGGTCTGTCTCCAGAATGGGGTGCCTGTGGTGCAGGCAGGTCTGGCCCAGGACATCTGGGCATCTATGGCTTGCATGCCAAATGTTGACTCTTCCCCCCCCCTTACCCAGTGAGGAGCCTGCTCCTCCTGTACTATTCCTGCTCCCTGGATTCAAAAAGGAAGAGAACAGAGCAGAAGAGAAAGTGTGGGGGAGAAGAATGAGATGCTCTAGCCCACCACTCCGCTCCTCCACACTTCCTCTTCAAATCCAGGAAGCAGGAGGAGGGCTGAAACCAGGCAGCAGAGGGTTCAGTTGGTCTCAGGGATGGTCCTGCCCTGCTTGAGCAAACCATTCTCCCTCCCTGCTCCACCCCCATCTACAACATAGGGATAATCCTGGCCCACCTTAGAGGGCCGTTGTCAGGATTACCGTGTGTTTGGAGGGGGGCTTTTTGAAAACTTAATGGCTTTATAGACAAGAGCCATTATTTAGTAACTGCTCCAGAGGCCTCTCCCCCCTCATCATACCGCCAGCTTCTGGACCTGCATTTCCAGTCTTGCCCTCAGGAAACCACGCCCACGGCACCACCAGAGGTCTCGCAAGAAGCATACCTGAGGTGGTAGGCTGGGATGGGCAGTACCACTTCAGGATTCGTGTGTGTGCGAATTTTGAATGCCCCCCCTGCATTTTTAAACCCTGAAAATAGAAGTAAAGGTAATATTTAGAGAAAGGGGTTCCAGCCGTCATCCCCCTCCACTGGTGTAATCCACCGATTACAAATTATGTTTACTTTCCACACAAAAATGACCTCCCCCCCCCACCTGTACTTTGCTGTGGTACAGCCCATCATACTACTACCTCCCGGCTCCACTACCCCTCTCCTCCGGGGCGTGTCATACCTCCTTGGGGCGTGTGTAAAGCCAGCCTCGATCTGGAGATGCTTTTTTCCCACACTTCCAGCTCCTCCCCTCCCCAGGGCTGCGCGCACGCACACACACGCCCACCCAAGCCAACCCATGGGCTGGCATCCGTCTTCTTGCCAGGGAGGGAGTTTAAAAGCTAAAAGGAAAGCCACGGATCTCTCTCGCTCTCTTTTTCCCTCCCTCCCTTCCCCCCACCCCTCCTTGCCCATTTGAGAGGCGAGGGTGGTGGGTTAGCAAAGCAGCAAGCTAGCATGGCCAGTCCATCGCTCGCCCGGGCGCAACAAAGCAATCTCTAAACCGGGATGTGGAGGAGAGCGAGCGGGCAAGGGCTCGTTCCAACACACCGCTTCCACCAGCAGTGCCCCCCCGCCCATCTTCAACACCCTCAGATGCATCCCTCGCGTTTCTCCCAAGGGCGCTGCAGTTCCCATCAAATCAGGCGCACCATCTCTTCCCTGCCCTCCCAAAACGCACGTCCATCGATACCCAACGTCATGCCAAGATAACCTTCCCGGTCTTTCCGAACTCCTCATCGCGCCAAACTTACTTTTAAAGACCGCTGGGGAGCAAGGAAGGGCAAGCCCCCAACCTCATCCCCTGCCGGTGGAAATGCGTGCGCTTCGGAGATACCGGGTCGGTGCAATTTAAAAGCAAAGGAGAGCGCGCGCAAGAGGCATCAGCTCCATAAACCACACCAAGTAACAGCAAATATGGCTCCCCTTTGCAAGAATCCCCTTCCCTCCAGTGTAGATTCCCAACTGCTTCCCAGCACGCCCAACCCAGCTCAGGCATGAGTTTTCGGAAGGACTGGAGCCACTGCATTCACAGCCATGTTCTCTCCCCGTCAAGATCCGAGGAGGGCAGGAATCAAACCAGGTCAGCCCCCCCCCCCTCCCCGGAAGGTTGCGATCAGAACACGCATCCCCAGTAACAGGGACGAGGGGCGTGTGTGGCGCGTTCAAAGAGCAGCGATTGCAGCAAGATGAAATTGACAACCCCATTCACTTTCCCTGGCGGCGCCGGATGAAACTGACCAACCTACTTAAAAAGGACGCTGCGGAGAAGGCGAGGAAAAGCAACAAGCGGGAAAAGGGGCTCGAAACTACGCCTCCGCCCTCCATCCTCCCCAGTGACCACGTTGCCCTTCATAGGATCCCCGATCCCCCTGGGGTAGCAGGTCAGGAAGTTGGGGTGGGTTGCAACCACCAGCTCTCAGGAATGCGCTGCGAAAAGCGAGGAGTGAGCTGCGTTCACGTGCCAGAGGACAGATGGTTCGTGCAGGATTGGGGCGCGGGGGGGGGGGAGGTGTGCGAGAGAAGGTCAGATCCGGCACCTCTAAGGAGCAGCCGTTCCCCCAAACGCTCTTCGCTCCACAGTATTGCGCGAAGACCCCCAAAGGCTTTAAATGCAAATAAAATAAAATACAGAAACGTACACATACGCCTATTAGAGCAACCCCCCGAAATCTGAAGCAATGTGCGCCTCGGAAGGGCTCCTACCAGCGATCCTAGGGCATCTCACAGCACGGATGATTCCCTTCCTGCTGGGCTTGCGGCAGTCTGCAGCTTGCTCCCTCTAACGTTCTGCGCCTCCAGTCTCAGCGCTTTGCAAGCTGCTGCTGCTGCTGCTTTTCCAAGCCCCCAGCCCAGAGAGAGCAGGAAACGCGTCATCACCCCGGGACCGACTGGCCAGCTGGCCTTCTTCTTCCTCCTCTTCTCAGCTGGAGCTTACCGGACTGTCTTCCACCCGGCACGCTGGGGGTCTCTGCCGGGGGTCTCCCTTCGCACTTGCACACGCAAGACAACCCGCACCTGGGAATGAGCTGATCTCGCGAAGGACAAGGATCCCACGCGCGCTCTCGCACCCCAAACCTCTGCGCCGTTACCTGGGAGTAAGTCCCATTGGGCACAGTTGGACTTACCTCCGAGTAAACCTGCCCAGGCTTTGCCCCCTCTCTCTGCCCTAAGGCTGCACACTTAAACTCGCTTCCTTGCAAGTAAATCGCATCACATTCAGGGGGATTTGCTTCCGAGAGGACCTGCCCAGGGATGGAGCTGATTTTGTAAGGGTTCAAATAATAACAATATTATTAAGGACTTCGCCTGACATGATGGTCATATGATGCACACTGGAAAAAAAAATGTAGTTTTGCAGTTTCTATATGTAAAATTGTGTGTTGCTTTTTAAATGGGGAAGGAAAACTCGATTTTGCAATCCTATAACAATAATAATAATAATAGTTGGTGTTATATAGTGTTCTTTGAGCATGCAGTGCTCTTCAGGAGTATTCTCTTGTCATCTTTACAACAACCCTGTAGAGTGGTGGTTCCCAAACTGTGGATCAGGAGGACCCACCAGTGGGTTGCAACCCAATTTATGGTAGGGTTCTGAAACTGACAAGGTAGGTTAAGCAATGCGTATCAAGTGTTAAACAAGCTGCTACTTCGGTGCGGGGAGAGCACTGCTGCCTAAGAACATAAGAAGAGCCCTGCTGGATCAGGCCAAAGGCCCATCTAATCCAGCTTCCTGTATCTCACAGCGGCCCACCAGGTGCCCCAGGGAGCTCACCAGACAAGATGCTTGCATCCTGTTGCCACTCCCTTGCACCCAGTACTCTGAAATAGCCTACTACCAATGTAAGGAGGTTGCACAACCCATCATGGCCTATAGCCCACGATGGACTTTTCTTTCAGAAATCTGTCCAATCCCCTCTTAAAGGCATCTAAGCCAGATGTCATCACCACCTCCTGTGGCGAAGAGTTCCACAGATTAACTACCCGCTGGGTAAAAAAGTACTTCCTTTTATCTGTTTTAACTCTCCCAACCCTCAGTTTTAGCGGATGTCCCCTGGTTCTGGTGTTTTGAGAGAGGGAAAAGAACATCCCTCTATCAACTCTAATCACTCTTGGCATTCATAAATCAGGCAGCAGGCATGAGTCCCACCCCCGCTCCACCCAGCCAACAAGTAACACGTATGAGCCCTGTGGAAAACAAGACTGAACTGCTTCCAAGTAGGCAACCATGCCTTGACTCATATCAAAGGCCACCAGAATGGTCCTGATCCAATAAAAATGTGAATAAATAAATAAATAAGAAGAGTGGGGCGCATATGGCCAGGAAAAGAACTCTTCCCAGCTGCAAGAAGAAATCCAGGAGGTTGATGCAAGTCAAAAGCTATTCTGCCTCTGGGACATCAACACAACCATGTTAATTCCTTAACACACCGTTTGGTGTTTTTAAATGGGGTTGTGTGTATCTCAGGCCACATTACTGGAAAATATTGCATGTAACAGGTGTCCAGATGTCAAGAGGACGTGCTTTTAGAGGCTTAAATGCAAATGTCTTTGATCTGCTCTGGAACTCTTGGGCAAGTCCATGTATTAGACATGGTTGGAAATCTGTAAAATGGACAGACATATGTATGGCCACAAACCAGCATATCTATCCCTTCTATCCCAATTTGTGCCATTTTGGGGTTGGCATGTCGTAAACCAGGGGTAGCATTCCTGTAGATTGTGGTTGGACATCAGGAAGACATTCTTGACGTTTCACCAGTGGAACAGATTGCAGAGGTGGGTGATGGATTCTCCCTCACTGGAGACCTTCAGGCAGAGGCTCAACAGACGCCTGCTGGAGACACTCCTGGAGGATTCCCTGCTATAGGCAGGGGGTTGGACTAGACAACCTTGTGGGACCCTTCCAACTCTATGATTTTATGGAAGGAGGACGTTCTTTACCATGGAGGAAAAGAAAAGTGAAACGAGAGTGCCGCCTGCTGACACTTGGAGAAATAGAACCCACGATTCCCCTCTGGGTGGAATTAACCACTCTGCAAAATAGTAATCAGTTGCATAGAGGTCCAGCAAAATTGTGTCTGCTGGCTTCATTTAAACTTGAACTGGGCCTCCAGGGATTCCAACATTACATCAGGTTAGAAAATAAATCTGCAGGAATAGCTTCCGTCAGACTTGGCAGACTTAACATCAGGGTTGACTCATCCCAATACCTCAGAGCTTTCTTTTCGCAAACTACCATAGAAGCACAAAAAGAGAACCAAAGTCCTTTTCATATTATTATTATTATTATTATTATTATTATTATTATTATTATTATTA